>RJWT010012350.1:0-22501 GCA_004365215.1 Cuniculus paca
TATTACTATTCCCTTGTTTTTCATATCAGTAAACGGGAACATAGTATAAAGACTTTGTCTAAGTTTGCACACCCAGGTTTCTGGCAATAAATCCACCAGTTTTTCTGTTTGACTACATTGCCTTTTATGGTCATTCAAAAACTACAAGTAATTAGATGCTTTCAGTAGAGATGCTCTAATAAGCTAATTGTGAAATATTGTAAGTGAACTAATTATCCCTGCACCAACTTTTATTCACATAAAATTTCTCTTTCTTAAGGAAAGAAAGTTACTATATGTTAAATATGGCCCATTTAGATAAACAGTGTGTCATAAAACCACGATGTGACTATGATCTGTTTACAAATTTCACCTGCACATCTTCACATATAACTAATTCCTAGTTGCTTCTTACTTTAGTTGAATGGAACTAAGGACATGTGGGCAATAAATGCATAACTTCAGTTAACTTTGCTTTGAAATATAGGTTTTCTAACAATGTAACTTTGAATTTGATTTGATGTTATTTTTTGTGGTACTGGATATTAAACTAGCACTGAGCGACATTCCAGTTCTTTTTTCAATATTTTTATGTTTAAGACAGGGTCCTACAAGTTACTATATTGTTCAGACTGGGCTTTTAACTTGTGATCCTCTTACCTCAACCTCCCGGAGTGCTGGCATTACAGTTGTATGCTAACATGCCATGATTTGCTGTCACTTTATAGCTGACCTAACCTGTTTAACTTAGAAATTAACAAAATCATAGAATATCTGCCTAGTCTTCAATCTTTTGAATAAATTACCCAAGCTCTTTGAGTGTCCTCTATTGCCACAGAGTTAAAAACAGAAGTATAAGAAAAAATTTCATTTCACTAAACAACTTTAAATCATTCTTATGAAAGTCCATAATTTATTCATTTTATTTTATTCAGGTTTTCTTATATGGTGTTTGAACATCACAATTGTATTCCAGTGCTTCTGAAATTTACATTTTCCAACAATATGTGCACTTAATCACATGTCTTTTAAGCATCTAGGCAGCTATATACAGTGTGAGAATCTAATTTTAGATCAGAACACTTATGTTCAACAAACACTATGCAACAAAGAAGAAAAGGGAGCAAAATATGATGCTAAAAATAAGTCTTGTTTTTCATGTGACTGAGCAAGTTGACTGAGGAAATATTTGCTATGAATTTTACATCCATCTGAATAAAATGTTTCCCAGAAGCACAATATAAGGAATTTTTTAGCAGGTGAAATATGTTAAATCGATGTTTACAGAAATCACAAAGCTTACAGATTTTACTTAATCACCCCCCCTCTTTTGTTTACCTTTATCAGAAAGCAGGTAAATGGGAATATAATTTCAAGGTAAGTGATCTATAAATGCCATCCAGCTGTGTCCGTGTGTAGAGCTCCTAATACATGTGATGGCTCAATTTACCTTTTGAAGGTGGTGTACATTAGATAGGAATTACTTTTCCACATTTCCCTAGACCATAGCTGTGATTTCTCACTAGAACCAATTAGTGAATAGAAATTTCAGTACATTAGTGTTGTATTTTTAGTTCTAGTTTTGTTAAATATTTTTATTTGATTTTTAGAATATTCCCACTGACTGCACAGATTATATTGTCAAATGACCATATAATATTTGGAATAAAAATGTTTATATTAATTTTTTGACAACTGGCCTTCTGTACTTGAGCAAGAGGTGAAATCTATTATCTATGTGATTAAATAGCTATAATAACACAAGTTGATTTTTCTTCTACATTTATGTGTAACAAAATAATAATTGTCTTTATTTCAAACCTTTAGAATGCTGAATGAAAGATGTATAACTGATGCTTAAGTAAGCTATGCAGTCAGATGTGTTTGTTTATTAAAATCATCAAGCTCTTTTATTTTGTGTCTTTTAATACAAAGGTATTTGTATTTTATAATGTTAGTTTTTATTTTGTCATCAGAATTGTTTCTTTAGCTTGACTTCAGTTGGCTTTTGTGGGAACTGTATCTTTGGAAGTGTGGATTTAGAGATACTTCATAAAATATCTTGTCTTAGACAAGGAACCACACAAATATGTATAAAGATAGGAATCATTAATTTTTTCTTGTCCAATTTTAAATGTTTAACATTACCTATGTCAAAAAAAATAAAATTATGTATATCTCCAGAAATGAAAATACTTTACATTTCAGAAAACAATCAAGTGATTCCATGTTATGAACAAAAACTAACACTAAGTGAAGTTTCATAGTACTGTATTTTCTAGTCAACATTTTAAATAAAAATGTAGGAAAAGTACTTGACAATAAGCTGCATGTCAATCTGTATGGTAATTAACTTTAAAACTGAGTTGACATGACAGCCTCTTAATGAGGCATTCTCAACAAATATGAAAAAGAACTGATGACCAGATGTGGTAGTGTACATCTGTAATCCCAGCACCTGGGATGCTGAGGGAGGAGGATCGCTGCAAGTTTCAGTTCAGCCTGTACTACACAGACTTCTGTCTCAAGAAGAGAAAGAAAGAAAGAAAGAAAGAAAGAAAGAAAGAAAGAAAGAAAGAAAGATTTAATAACAAAGTAATGTTTAATAACAAAAAAGAAACTGCATGCCCAATATAAAAGCATGCAAGTTCTTGAATAAACAGCCCAGCATGTAGACAGCCTATAAAAATGAAAAGTAATTTGAAATGTCAATCAAAATACATACATAAACTTACATACATATATTATATATAATATTTTTGTGGTACTGGAGATTGAACCCAGCACCTTCAAACTGAGCTACATCCCCAACCCCCCCTTTTTTCTTTCTTTCTTTTTTGAGACAGATTATCTCTAAATTACTCAGACTGGGCTGAAACTTGCAATCCTACCTCAGGCTCCTAATGTTGGGATTACAGGCATGTGCCACTGTGACCTGTATTACATATGTTATTTTATTTCTTGTTTATTCTATCAATATGGCAAGAAATGGTTTCAACACATAATACTATCTGACATATAATAATATATTATGGTATTTTAAAATATAATAATATAGTTGCTATTGCTATGATTGTTAAGTTACTGATATGGATTTTTTTATAGAGAACTTTGCTAACTTATTTTGAACTACTCATACTTTTCAATTTATGGTTTTACTTCTAAGAGTCATTATCCTCAGATATAAAAGTTAGATGAATTTTGGCAGATCTATTTCATAGAAATTTTTATATCTTAATCGTGCTTGAACACTACTTTAATGACAGAAAAGATTACAATAAGAATGGAAGAATGATATTTAATTTGGTGGCACTGATTATATAACCATACATAAATTATAAACTTCATGGGAAACAAAATATTAATAATTTTTGTCTGCGCTAGACAAAATACTCAAAGAAATAATATTTTAATTTCCATCAAAGGAGACTCTAAATAATTATGTGGATTTTATTAAATGGAAAATAAATTTTCAAACCTTATCAACATTGAAAGTTCTGATTTTTCTCAGACTTCTTGCTTTTTCAAGTATGTGGAATAAAAACTATGATTTTTTTCATGTTTATTCATTTGAGAAGCATTTCTGGGGAAAATATTACGATTTTATTTCTTATGAAATATTCATATTTTATTCATGCCCTGGAGTCACTTTTCCTGGCTGAATCCCTAAACCAAATCATTTTTGTTTTGTTAGTTATGCCATAAAACACTTTGTAATTCATTTTTCTTTTTCGTGAAAAACAAAATTCACAATTCTAACACTGAGGTCTCTGATGCTAACATGACATTTACAAAGAAAAGTTCACTGCAAGAAAAATAGTCACTAGCTGGGCATAGTGATGCACATCTGTAATCCCAGCACTTGGGAGGCTGAGGCAGGAGAATCACCAACAGTTTGAGGCCAACCTGGGCTACATAGTGAGTTCAAGGGTAATCTGAACCACTAGGGAGACCTAGTCTCAGAAAAACCAAAGAAGAAGTGGAGGAGGAAGGAAAATCACTGAAGGTAGAGAATGATCTAGCCTAGAAATTTCTAACAGTATAGACAGAAAATTTTAGATTTGGTTTTAAAAAGCAATCTTCTTAACCAATCGCATGTTATATCATTAACAGAATCATTTTACAAATCATATATAGAAAATTATACAATCTTTCCTATCTTTATAAGTCATTCCTCTACCATTTTACTGTAGAAAACATAAATCCTTTAAAAGGTAAATCCAATAATTGTGTCCATTAAGCTTCCCAAGAGATAAACTTGATTTTTACAGTGTTTATTTTCTGCACTGTCCTTCGCTGTTTCAAATCAGCAAACTCATTCAGCGTCTCCCACAGCAGGCCTGGGGCTTGACCACATAGGCAGCGGGGGGTTGTAGCCTTTCTGGAGCTTCTGCTCTTTACAGAAGAAATAATGAAAGGCAAGAAACAGAAAAGTGAATAAAATGATTAATTGTATGTTGGGAAAAATTTTCAAGTCAAGCCCCAATAGAGTTGATTTTTTTTCTCCTTCATTAACTTTTCAGCGGACCTCGACTGGATGTGTCAGTACACATTTGGAACCCTTAGAATCGCCAGGTTAGCCCTAGGAAAAGCTAAGCAGCAGCAATAGAATGCTGTGCTGTGTAAACCAAAGCAAAAATTTTCAGCTCAGTTGTCCCCAGATTTCCCTGGTGCCTTCTTACGATTAAGGTAAAGCAACGAGGAGGTCAAGGACTGCAACTGAAAACTCTCTGTACTGATCAATGATTTGAATATACACTCACAGAAGAACTCATTTGAAACCAAAAGAACCTTTTATTTATAGGTTATGAAAACATTCTCTTGTATCCAAAATAACTTCTTGCCCAAATTGTTACATCATTTGATTTCAAAGCCCTTTTCATAGTCTTGGTGTCACCTGCAGTTGCTTCTACTGAGTGCAGGTGGTCTGAAAGAATTCTGAAAGCGTGCCTCTCACAGCTCCATGGATGCAATTATTGTGACATGTTTCTCCTCTCCTTATCTAGTGCAAATTGTATGTTGCCCAGGATGATTGATTTATTACTGCCTTTGTTCTTCATTTTGTCATTATCCTTTCTTTTTCTTTCTTTTTTTTTTTTATTAAACAGACCCACACTATTCTTCACATACTCACCCAGTCCTGTCTTTCAGTAAACAAAATAGCCGATGGCTCTGAACACCCCACTGTGGAAACGTGTAATGATAGTGCTTTGCAAAAATGGCGACTAAGAAACTATACAAGAACAGAAGTTTTTAGAAACATTTTTGGAAATACCACTGATTACTTTCTCTAATAATTTTAGAAGTTCGCGTTATAGAATTTACTAAATTTATTTTAGTGCTTTGATTATGTTTGATCATTGAAATCTGAGAGCTTAAGAAAATATTTCATGTGGTATTTCTCCCTAGAGTTACTTTTCTGCCTTCTACTTCTCAGCTGCTCATGAATTTGGACTTCATGTGTTAGGTAGTGTTTGGTCTATCTTTAATTAATATACATGTTTTAGTTTTTTATTTCAAGTATATCTGTATGGAAATATAACTGATGGAATACATTATGAAATATTTTCTATTTTAGCATGATAGCTGTGTCTATAGGACAACAGATTCTGCATTATAGCTAGAAAAAACAGTAAAAATAAAATATTTTCAAAATATACTAGTTTTGTAATTTTTATTTGGATACTTTGTATACAGACATAGCATAACCTTCAAAAATCTTGAAATCACTTTAATCTGAAACACTAAGGAAACACATTGTGAAAGACTAAGTAAGATGTAATTTTTCAATACTTCTTTGAAGAAAACTATTTTTGAGTATTTCGTTGTGGTTGGTGAAGTCATGCAGCAATAAAAAACTTAAAATGGTGCCTTTTGTCTCTCACTTGTATGATTTGTGACTACCTTCTCAGCAAGCAATGAAGTGAATCCTTATTCAGTTCAGATTAAAAAAAAGTGGTGTGAAATTCTTGCAAAGAAATCCATGTTCTATTTCTTGGCTTCGAAGGATTTACTGTCCAGCAAATAAGTGATTATTCGCTGTGCAGTGTCTGACTGCCAGATGAGTACACATGGGAGGCTTTCTGGTTTGCATGGATGAGCTACAGATTGTTAGTACAGGACACAGCTGAGCTTGGAATGCTGTGAGACAGGTGGGAATGGAAGTATGGAGAGCACAGGGAAGTAGGGAAATAATTACATTTGAGATAAGGGCATTCTGAATGTGACACATAAAAGTTGGAGTAGTCGAGATCTTGTACATGAAAAGGACTGTGTACATATATTACTTTAGTGTTTGCAGCTCTACACCCTAGTGTGTACAATGTCCCAAAAGGGGATTTAAGCTTAAGTAAACATTTAATTTCTACTTACAGAGTTCTAGGACAGAGATCATGTTTTCTTCTCTGAGCAGGACAACGTGCAGCATTTCCCACAGCAGTTCTTACAGCTTTCTGGAGTTGGCTTCTCCACAGATGGCAGCCTGGTGCAAAGTTATGACATCCACATCAGGCAGATGCAGAAATCATTCCAGCTTAATAGCCTTCTCCTCACAGGAGATGATACCACTGGTAACAACTCCGTAGGCGTAACTTCTGGGAGCCTAATGGGATGTGCAAAATCGTTTTTTCACTGAGAGAAGTGCCCCAAATTTGGCTTCCTATCAGCTATTTACATGCTGTTTTTCAGATGAGATACAGATCATCAATCAGAGGTCATTTTTACCATAAACCATATTGCCTAGCAACGTTGTTAACAATTTTATCTTTATTTAGCTGCCCAGGGATTGGAGTTAATTACTTCAAGGTCAAATTTGTTAAGCAGAAGGAGAAAACATGTTTGTAAGCAGTTTTAATGTATAACTTGGGTTCTTCTGTTGAAGAATCGGATTCCTCAGAATGATTTGGTGGCTTGCCCAAGTGTTCACAGCTAGTAAGTTAGGGGATAGGATTCACACTTAGGTCTATGTAAGCTTAACATGTCTGGTTTCCCACTGTACTACATCAAGAAGGAAATTTTTGATTGTTTTAGTCTTTCCTGCAGTGGAAATACTTACACATTTTAAGGAAAAACAATCTTTACTAGTATTTTAAAATTATTTTTGTTGGTACATGTTTGCAGGGCATAATGATTATACTCCTCATAGGAGTTGGTATATTAACATAACATTTTAGGTTTTTTTTTTCATCCTCTTCTTCTCCCTCCCTCCACCTTCAATCTCTTATTCTCCTTCCCTTTCACAAAACTGTATCTCTATATTTCCTGTTATCTATGTTTTATTTTGTTTTTCTTTATATTTTGAATTTCTTATATAGAAACTGTGATATTTAATCTTGTGTTTCTGATTTATTTCACTTAGCATTATGTTCTCAAGGTATAGCCATTTCCCTACAAATGACTCAAATTTATCCTTCTTGTGGTAGAGTAGTACTCTATTGTGTGTAAATGCTCCATTTTCTTTGTCTGTTCATCTGCTGGTGGACATATAGGTCACTTCCAAGATTTAGCTATTATGAGTTGTGCTGCTATAACTTGGGTATACATGTATCATCATTGGGTATGCATGCATCTTTTGAAAAAGATACCTAGAAGGGGAATATCTGGGTTGAATGGATTTTTCTATTTTTAATTTTTTGAGGAATCATTATACTGATTTCTGTGGTGTTTGTAATAGTTTACATTCCCACCAAAAACATAGAAGCATTCATTTTACCCCACAGCCACACATTATCACTTACTGTATCATTGGCAGCGCTTATTCAATATGAGCCTTAAAGAAAAATAATTTCACCAGGTATAGTGATGCATTCCTATAATCCTAGCCCTTGGGAAGCTGAGGCAGGAGGATTGCCTCAAGCTTGAGCCCAGGTTGGATTCCATAGTGAGTTCATGGCCAGCCTGAGCTGCATAGTGAGACCCTGTGTCAAATAACCAAAAAGAGAAAAATAAAAATAATTTCAAAGTGTTTTTTTAATTATAACCTGAGGTAACAGAAAATTGATCATAGCATCCAAGGACTATGACTTATGAACATATCAGATAGACTACTGCCAGTGCTTTCTGGTATAGTTTAGGGCAATAGCATACTATCTATATGTAAAAATCATACATTTTAAAGGCTCTAATGGAAGCATGTAATGGTAAGTTATTTTTTGAAAAAAAGTAAATATATGTATATTAATGACCTCAGGTAAGTAACAGAAATGAGTTTCTGTTGATTTTAACTAGAATGTTTTAGAAAAAAATATAATTTATTTTTAATATCCTTTTTGTTTTTTCAAGCTGGTTGGTTATTGAGTTTCTGGCATCATAAGAATAGATCAAACATGTTCTTGTCTATCTTCTGCAATTTCTAAAAGGGAACTTCATTTTTTAGTAATATGGCTTGACTGCATGTATTAAAGAGCAACAACAGCTTTAATCTTGAAATATCCTTTACTTCTAGTAGCTTTTCTCTTTTAATTTCCTGTTTGTTGTTTATTTGGCATCCTCTACCACAACCTACTTGTCATTTATTTTTGTCTCACAGCAGTGTAGTCTGAGGTGTTTTCAATCTTAATCTAAACAAATTACAATTGTCCAAGTAGTGTTTATCTCTTTTTTATCAAGTAGCCCATGCATTTGTTTTCTAGCAGTTTTCAATGTACTATCAGGAGTCAAATCAGAAAGTAAGATGCAAAGATTTTTGTCTGCCTTTAATTTTGGTAATTTGAGACAAAAATTATATGGGGTTCTATTTTCAAGATATACCAGCAAATCAACCCCTGTATGTTAGAACACTTCTCTTCTGCTTGGGGAATTTTTCCTGTTGTATCGCTGTAGGCACTGCCCAGGAAACTGAGCAGTTTGATATAAAATCAGTACATAGAAACATGGTTTTAAAATTCACATCTGGGAAGTCCAAAATATTATTTTCAATGTAAATGGGGGCTACAAACAGAATATATGTAATAACTAGTGTGATATAATTATTGAAATTATGAGAAAATATGATAAAAATGTAGAATGTAAAAATATATTATCATCATACTTGTGTTTTTACTTTAAGATGTTTAAATGCAGATTAAAATTTAGTGAGGATATTATAAAGTAGAAAATTATTACTGTAATAATCACTGCTCTACAATGAATATCTGAGATACTACAGTTTGTTTAGTATTTTGAAATGGGAACATTTCTAGCAGTTTTGTTCATTTGGGTCACAGCTGTGACATCTATTTGCATGTTTACCAAGCGGTTACTGAATAACACGTGTCTAAGAGAACCAAGCTTTTGCAAAAGCTTCTTAATATTTGTAGCCCTGAAGTGAACTCAAAGCTACAAATGGGCTTTTGCAAAGGAGCCTTAATTCTTGGCAACCCATGATAAATGTTGGCCAATTTCTTTAGCCATTTGCAAATAAAGGTGCTTTAGCAATGATGGTGCCATGACAGCCAATATTAATTCATATATTGTATACAGTGTTTTTATATGTAGCGTAGTTGTAATACACTAAAAAATCATAAAGGATTTCTTAAGAAGCAAACTTATTCGGATTTGCTAGTAAAGTGAAACGTGAAATAGGCTTCACTGATTATTGGTTATCTCTTACAGAGACTCACCCTGAGACATGTTAACAGTAACCAGTGTCTCGATGAACCCTCCGAAGAAGATAAAATGGTGCCCACCATGCAGGACTGCAGTGGAAGTAGATCCCAACAATGGCTGCTAAGGAACATGACCTTGGGGGCATGAAAACCATTTGCCCCGAGCCATGAAAGTGTCTACACTTTTATTTTTCCATTATTTCCATTAGGGGAAAATAGTAACTTTGCTGAATTGAAAGTTTTAAAATTTTTTTAGTATTCTGAAACACAGTTGTTTATAATTAGTTTTTAGAAATTTTTGATTATTTCCCTACTAAAATTTGTATCTGATTCAAGAAGCACATTAAAAAAAATGAATAACAGCAAACTGTTACTAAACATTAGAACAACTTGAGAAACAAATTGTTTGCTTTAAATAAAGTTTTATTGCCTTGTCACAGGGTTAGTTGGGGGGAGGCATTTTATTTTTTGTTGTCACAGTGATTGAAAAGAAATTATGTAAATGCCTTATGTAATATATTCATTATGAAATAGCAAATTGCTTTATAAATTCATGCTACTGGAACTCCACTCTATATCAACAGCAGGACTATATATTGAATTATGAGCATTGAACTCACTGTACAGAATGTTAGTTTCCAAATTTTGTACCAGGAAAAAAAATTGGACAGCGAGTTCATAAGAGTCATTAAAAAGTATCATATTTAAACAAAGAAAGAGGAGAAGAATTCAAAAATTCCATTTAAATAAAAAACTTATTCCAGTGAAATAGGAAAAAAGTTACACAGATCTGGAAGGTAACAGGATGAAGCTAAACTGAAAAAGTGCTGTAAGAGAGAGTGTAGCTGTATTACAGTCATTCTTGAGACAAGGTGAAAACAGTCCTGCTCCCAGGATTGGTGTCACAAACTCAGAACTCAGCATTATCTTGTTTCCTTAAACCATGCCTTGTCTCCTTAATATAAACACTGTGGTTTGTTACCAATACTGTACAGGACATAGGTAAGGGTAGAGTTTTAGCCTAACGTTCAGCTCTCTCACATTTAAAGATTATAGTTAACTCATTGTTCATTTTTATTTTGTATTAAGAAATACATTAAACCAGATTATAATTGCTATGCTATAACATCATTCTAAAATTTTATCACTAGGACACATTCATTAAGCATGTATTCTATTTAAAATGCTAAATATCATTTCCCATAAATTATAGTCCAAAGAATACAGTCATAATTAGGCTACTTTTAAAAGTTCTTTCTATCTAAAAACTCCTGGTGTTCAAAATACATGAGCAGGTAATATGAAAATGAAGAAAAACCTACAAATGAGATTTTTATTAGTAAGTTTTTGTATTTGACACCATTTTAAATGCCCATAAAATGGGTCTGCATATGAGTTTTATTCATTGTGAATGTATGCAACAGCCAGAGAAATTGAGAGTGCTAGGCAGAAGATGGAAAATGTGTCTTCTGGAGCAAAAGGTTCCACTTTTTTGCCCTCTTTTTTTACTTATAAATCTCTTATATATAGAACATATTAATCAATTTGGCTACACCTCTCACACACACACACACACACACATACACAAACACACACACACACCTTTCTAGTGAAAAGAACACTTTCCAAAGACCAATAAAATATTGAGTTTTTCCAGCTAGCATTACATTCTCTTTGACTTTATATTGGTGCAACTCTAGAAAAGAATTCTACCACCTGAAGTATTTCAGGTTTACTCCTGAAAATGTAAACATACCCCACTTCAGGGTCTCAGAATTCTGAAATCTCCTAAAGTTATAAGTAAAAGTTTAAATGTCACACCTCGTATTTTTCTGAGGATAGACTCTGTAGTTTACAGAAAATTTAGAATGGAAGATGAGATTCCTAAGAGGTAGTGAACCCCAATCTTTAATTGACTGTGCCCTATCAAGTCAGCTGAGACTTTATAATAATCCTATTTTCCATTATTTTATTTTTTCTCCTCCATTTTCTTCCCATCGTAAGTAAAACAAGGTAAAATATTAGTGTGCAATATAAAAGTCTTAAACTTTGTAGGATTCCTTTAAATAATAGGTCTCACTTATTTTTGTCAATTGAAATTTTTAAGTTACTTAGAAAATATTGAATGATGAATTTTGTAATTATTGCTACTTCATGGAAACTGAATTGGATGCATTTTAACTGCATTTTAAATCATTGAGAGTGTGTTTATGGTCATTATGAAGTAACAGAAAAACCTAACACTTCATGAGTTTCATACTAGGAAGAGTTTTCAGAGACTCTTCAGATGTTTAGATACATGCCATCATAGGTGTAACAGATTTTAAAAATGATATAAAATATTACAAAACAAACCCTGAAAGCAGTAATTAACATTGAAATTTTTTTTCCAAAATGCTTGCAGTACAGGGAATTAAAAACATGGTGAATTTCATGGTGTATTCATCTTACACACAACTTATCTATGGCACTGGACTGAGAAATATTTCAAATTGTTTCAAACCATTCTCTTTTGTAGTCTTTCTCATCTGAGCTAACACAACTTCAACCTTTGAGATACTCAAGTAAAAAATTTAGTCACCTTTAGCCTCTCTCTCCTCTCTCTCTCTGAATCCATTAGAAAATTCTTCTGATGCTTCTTTTCAAATGTGACCACAAGCCAATGCTCTGCCGCCACATCCTCAATGTCGTTACCTCTTTATTTGCAAAATGTTTATAATTTAGTGACCAACTTTTGCCAATCTTTATCTCCATTTCTCAATGTAATACCCATAGTGATTCTAGTTAGTTAGGAATTTCACTGTGATGCTTCATGTGAACACAATCTTCAAGTGGTTTCTCATCTGCCTTCAGTGGTATTGAAAGTCCTTCATGATGACCCCCCAACCCACACACTTTCCTCAATCCACTCTACACACACACACACACACACACACACACACTCACACACACTTCATTGCACCTCCTTCTCTTGCTGTTCTACCCTTTACCCTGACTCCCAAGCAAGCTTCGATCTTAACCTTTGGCTCCCTCTGCCTCACAGTGCCCCACAGAGCTGTCTGACTCACTGCCTTTGGTCTTCCGCAAACATGGTCTCAGCAGGAAGACAAACCATTGTCCCACTTGCTGTCTCTATCTCCTGAACTTCAGACAAACTATGGTTTCACTTCTTCAGTTCAGTATATCCGTCCACCTCCATGAGCCCCACAAACCCATCACACACTGTAGGATATGTGTCTTTGATTTTTATTGTGATTGTATTTTCTTTTGTTTTACATTACTGACAGATGCTGGCTAACTGCTCTGCCATTGAGCTATACCCACTGCCCTATAAATGCTTTCTAAAGTCAGGGTTTCTGTGAGTTTTGTTCACTGGATATGCTCAACATCTGGTACAGTTTTTGGCACTTATGAAGTATTCTTTAGTTCTTGAATTAATGAATTGAAAAGTGTATGTTACAGTTGGTAAGTGCTACAGTATTGTATTTTTTTGCACTTCAAATTTTTGAGTCCAGTAATATATTCGTGCAGAATTTGTATAACTTTGTCTCCAAATGATAATTTGCTTCCTAACATCCTTCACATTAAAATATGAACTTCCTTTATTAAAAACATTCTTCATATTAAAATATGAACATCCTTCATATTAAAAGACATAATTTTATATTGTAAAATATCCTGCCTTATGGAAGTGAAATATGACATTTTATGGAAATGCTGCTACCTTACATGAGTTGCTTCAATAAGCTAAAATTAATTTTAATTTTAATTTTAATTTTCTGGTTGTGTTCAATGCGCCACCTAAAGTTTTAAGATTTTGGCAGAGGGAGATATATGTGCATTCCCTTGAAAATTGTATTTTCAAGGTTTCATACCTATTAAATTTATTTTCTAAGCAAGTCTATGAACAAAAGATAATTTTAAAAACTATAAAAAGCTTCTCAAATGATCCATGATTAGTTTTTATGTTTTTATATATTAAGCCTGAGACCCAGATACATAATGTAGTTTGCCCAGGGATCAGACAGCTATGAGAAGTTTTGCCACATTCTTCATTGTTAATATAACCTAATGTTATTGCTCAAATTTGTTATTAGAACCTGGATCAAAATACCATAAGACTGTTACAGATACCAAATATTCTTCATGCAGGACAATATAGCATAACTGATTATAGGTGTATGGTTAAGAAATAGTTCAATGATATATTTCATTTACAAAATATATGCTGCTGGTAATGCCATTTGAGCAAAAATAAAGTAAATTGATAATTGAAAAAAATATTACAGGAAGTACACAGTAATGAGAAAAACTTCCTTAAAATTTTTATCAGAACATTATTTAAAAATACTAAAATTTTTTACTATCTTTTATGATTAAATAAAATTAGTTCTATAAACAATCAGACCTGCAGGAAAAATAAAGACATTACCTGAAAACAGCATGATTATTGAACAATGAAATTGTCTAGCATCATTTGGCAAACTGAGTTTCAGGGAAATAAAGCCTCTTCAGTAACAACTTTTTCTACTTACTTTATGATTATATTAAAGTTAAAAATAAGGTTGGCCTACAACTTGCACAGAGAGTTAGAGCATCTATTACTGTGAACATTGGCTGTTTTCTTTTAAAGGCTGCAGGGTAATCAGGAGATATTTCTAAGCTTCCCAGTGTAGCACTCTAATAAAAATAACCCATAACTCAATTTTGCATTGGTGCTTAGAATCATCCTAATAGATAAAAAGAAAAAAATAAGGGAGAGGAAAATAAACTCCAAGAATAAAGTAACAGGACCTTTTATTTTTAATTTGGTGGGAAGTTAGGAATGTAGTATGAATTATTTCAGTAAACCTGAAAATATCTTCCCATACATTTTTTACCATTTGTGAAATAACTAATATGTACAATCACAACCATCACATGTGCATTTCATCTACAGATTCTAACTCCAATATCAGAGGAGCAAAATTTGTGTGCATCAAGTTAAAAAGTATGTTGATTTCACAAACATGAAAAGTTCAGAAGTAAAGATTCTACTGGCAGTGTCACCACCCACAAATGGTCATTGTGCATAACTGATAACTTCAAGTCTTGAATAAATTTTCAGCTTGTTGGGCAGCACACATTCAATTGTCTTAGAGCAGCTAGTGTCTCAGAATTCAGTCACTGCCCACACTTTTCTCAAATATGTTAAAATATGGAAGAGAAAAGATTGGCTATTCTTCTGTACAGTGCAGGATGTATCTGATTTGACTCCATTGTGTTCAAACTGCTAATAAATGTAAGCTGTTGTATGAATTTAAGGTGTTGAATGAATACCAGCAATGTGTTTTAAATATTTTGTGTAAATTTATGCCCAACTTTTATTTTATATTGTTCAATAAATTCTAAAGGAAATTTCCATTGAATGTGCTTTTAAAATCCTTCTGAAATAGCAGTGTTGCAAGGTAGTATTTTGTTAACTATCTTTTAAAACAAAGGCCACTTCTGTGATACTTGTATCATCATTATATAAAATTATCATTTTTCTTTTAAGCCGGTTTTTAATGACTTACAAAATAAGAAATTAGATGATTAAAGCTGTATCTATATCTATTTTAAAAAATAAATTTTCATCATGCATTCAATTGGTGTAAAATTGAACATAAGCTGCTGCTTCATTCTAATTGTACTTTCAGTTGAAAAATAGCACAAGGGAAAAAAGAAGCTGATAAACAAAACTTTTTGGGGGGAAGCTTTTGTGTTTTTATGTAGTCACAACTAGAGAGAAATAATTTCAAAAATGTTTTAAATATTTGCTTGACACACAATTCTTTAACATTTAAAAAGTAGGTTGTGCATAAAAATTGTTTTAAATAACATAAGCATTACTAAATGGTATAATTGTTCTTTTGCTGAAAATTTAAATATTTATACATTTTTGTAGAATTAAAATATACCAATTTAGTTTTTCTTTGTATATGTTGTCTTTTTTAAAATAATTTAGCATTTTAAATAGATAAACAACTTAGGTATTTCATATTCATGTTCAATGTTGTAGATTATTTAAATAAGTGTTTATGAATTTCTGTTAGAAGCAAGATTTTTTGATCCTCTTACAGTTTACCAAAACTATCAAAATAGAAATATCAATATGTGTGTGATTCTACGATATTTATTACTTTTTAATTTTATGATTTGGGATTGATATTTTATTTCCTTTATAAAACTGAAAAGTAAAGTTACATTGCATCCTATTATATGATGAAAATCACTTTTTAAGAATATTATGGTTCATGCACAGTTCTTTGATCTCAAAATAAAGTCTTCCAGGGTTAATGGTGGGTGAAGCCCTCTTCCCAGCACTGTTATTTCTCAGCTTCAACCTGCAGTCCTAGTCAATATACAAATCAAGGGAGAAAAATCACTTAACTTGCTGAGTCAGAAGACAGAAGACAGAAAATAAGGAAGGGAAAGAAGAACGGAGTGGTAAGGAAGAGTAGATAAGAAGAAAGGATTTCGATGCTTTATGTTCACATAATTTTATGTAAATAAAATTCATGTAAAATGTACTTTGTATTAGATTTGTGTGGTATAAAAGTTAATTGCCTTATAAACATCACGAGTACCTCACTGGCTTTTCCAAAACTTTTCTGTAATTGTCACAAGTGTAAAGATTATTGTCTAAGTTCTGTGTTTCACACTCAGAGAGTCTCTACTTAGGGTTTTGTAAACAAGTTGAGAGTCTACGTACCCCACTCTGCCACTCTCTTTTATGTTATTTTGTCTCTGAACACAGCCTCACATTTTCAATTCTAACCAGGTACTTAGTATAACCTAATAAAGCATCATCACACACTTAAAATTTTGGCAGGTCCATAACTTACTCTGTTTTGCTTTTCTTCAATGCTTGGTAGAAACAAACTGAATTTATTCTCAGAACCTGTGTTTTCTTTCTTGGAAGCCAGTGACCTCTCTGCTGTCTCATTGTTTTCTGACAGAAATTATCTTTGCTGTGTGATTTATGATGGAAAATATTAATTACCAATCTCTGCTTCTGTTATCAGAAAGAATTGGCAGATAGTGAATTTCTTTTGACAGAAACCTTTTCATCAATTTGTAAAGTTAAGTAAAATGGATAAATGTGCAAACACCTAAAACAACATGAAACATATGAACGTAATCCAGTAGGGACCCTTCATCTATCACCTGATAGCTATATGAGGTAGAGGTGTGAGCTCAGCACTAATTAAAATAACCCAGGTCAGGACTGTGAATAGCCATCATTAAGATTAATGATACGTGTGCTTTCAGCGCCTGGATCTGCAGCTTGATTTCCCTGCGTGAATGTGTGATTTTGTGCCTTTAAATTACAGCATAGAGTTACAGGGACTATATAGAAACCATCTTAATTACTTTCTCGTTGCTGGGACAAAATACCTGACAGCCACAAGTTAAAGGAGGAAAGGTTTATTTTGGCTTACAGTTTATAGAGGTTTCAGTCCATAGTCAACTGATTGTAAGATAAGCTGGCATGCCAGAGGTGCATACAGAGGAGAAATGTTTCATGCTGTGGCGAATAGGAGGCAGCACGACTCTCATATCCTTTCTCTTTTTATTTTATCCAAGCTGCACATCTATTGGTTGGTGCCACCCACACTCAAGGTGGGTCTTCCCTTCTCAGTAAATCTATTACCTATACCCAGTCTGTGTTAAACTGATAGACAGACTAATCCAATATCACATGACCATAATCCAGTTCCTCACAAAAGCCCTACCTAGGAGCACCTGAGGTTTTGTTTGTTCATTGTTGTTGCTGTTGTTTTTGTTTTTTGGGGGAGTATCTAGATAGAAGCCATAACAGGGTACTTCAACTTTTTTTTAATCTACTTATATGGAACAAAATGAACAGTGAATCTATTTTCTTTATGTAGTAAGTTCTTTAAAACCCTGGTTTTCTTGGCCAAATTAGAAACATTTTTGCAGATTACTATCCTTTTTCTTGAATATACACTTTTCATTTCTTAGATTTCTTCTTAGCTTAGTGTTCATTTGTTCTCACTTTCTTTTGCTGTTTCCCACTATCTCTCAATATTGGTACATCGCAGTGCCCTTAGTTCTCTTCTCTATTTGCCTTCACTACGTGGGTGATCTCATCCTGAAACATGGATTTCAATACTTCTGACATGCTGATTACTACCAAATTTATCCTGCTCCAAACTATTTGGTATTGAACTATTAGACATCTTCACTTGCCCGCCAAAAGTATCTCAGTTTCAATAGATACAAAACTGAAATAATCGTCTTTTCTTATTGATATTGAATCAGATTCATTTATTTTCTATAGTTTCAACAGAATACCCAAGACTGAGTACATTACAAGGAAAGGAAATATTTGGCTCATATTCCAGAGGCAAGGCAAGCCAGGAATGTGGCACTGACATCTAGAAAGGCCCTTCCTGTTGTGTCATCTCTGATGGAAGATAGAAGAGCTAGAGACAGGGCAAGACCAAGACAGCAAGAAGGGGTTGTTCTCACCCTTGCTTTTATAGTAAATCCACAATCAAAATAACTAATTGCCTCAGTAATAATCACAGTCCATTCATGGGTAGAACAACCCTGACTACCTCTTATTAGGTCCCAACTCCAGATTCTTGCATTAGTTGTGAAGTTTCTAATATATGAACCTTGAGGGATACATTCCAACCATAGCAACCCCAAAGAGATTTTCTATTTCAGTTAATGACCACTTCTTTTGACAGTCATTCAAGCCAAAATTCTTAGTGTCGGTATTAGCAAATTATACTGATTCCCTCATCAAAATATTTCCTGAATCTGGCTATTTCTTTTTACTTCCACTACTATCATACTGGCTCAGATCACTATCCAATTATGGCAAGAATCTGCTTGGCAGATTGATTACTCTCTTGGCTTTTTCTTCTCCATTCTCAAAGAGAATAGGGGGGATACTTAAAATGGACCCCAGATATACTCCACCTCTGCTCATAACCCTACAACCTGTTTTGCATAAAATGAATGATTATGTGATTACCAGACCCTAAATGACTTGTTTCCCTAGAACATTTCCTCTAACTCACTTCAACCCAATCACTCTGTCCCCTTTATCACTTCTTTGAAGAAGTTGGGTACACTTTTAGTTAAGGCTTCTGCCTGGAATACTTGACCTTTGTACAATTATCCACATGCGAGGTCTGTCACCTTGATTACAATTTAAATTCTCAAAGAAACCTCCCATCTATTCTTTTTACTACAATACCCCATCTCCCATCTCTTCTCTAGTTATCAGAATTCATAATCCAGTTACACATTTTCATAACGCTTACAATTTGCTTACGTATGATCCAGGTTACTAGTTTTATTAGTTTTGATCTTTAGTTGTTTATCGTCTTTCTTCAATTCTCATAACTACCAAGCACACATCACTTGCATATAAGAGCAGGCAATTTGATTTCATTGTAATATATTGCAAGTATCTAGAATATCTGACATATTCTAAACACCCAACAAATATTTAAGTATTAAGTTAAATTGCATCTTTTCTCCCCTTTGGTGGTTTACCATAATTCCATACTGTGGTTGGGAAGTGGGGGATAGGGCGAAGCAGTAAAAGAAGGATTTTAAGATTTTTTTTGTTCTTATGTATGTTTATACATTTTACCTTCTCTTTACTTCTAAAATGTCCTCCTACTGAAAGGATTACAGTGTCTTTCCTCATTGTGAAGCTATTAATTTTTAAGAGAATGCATGCTTTTGGAACTTGAGACAACCCCATAATTATATGAGTGTTAGAGTAATTAAATTTGATATGACCCAGATGGGCATTTTTCCTCTAATAGAAGCATGATATTTCGTGATAGGATAATGAAATGTTAGGATGACAAGGCAGCTGGGGATGTGATCAACCCCTGAACAATAAAATAACATTTGCTATCACAGGCAAACTATTGGTACAGATCTATTGTAATTTCTTACGAAAGCTTATTTCTAAAACTTACATACACAGCACTTATAGATTCTCAAGGAAACATATATTTAAAGAAAATACACAATATAAATATGTATATTCAAAATTTAAGAAAAAGATGCCGAAAGTTAAATTCCTTTTGTTATTTCCTAATCAGGATCAACATTTATGTTCTCCACATTAAAATAGAAAGATGTGCTTAGTGTCAGCCCTGTGCTGTGACATTCCCTTATTTTCCATCTACCAAGGACAGATTCAGGAGGCAATAGCCATTGTACAGCTTTTGTCAATAGGTGAGAGTACATTCTTGTTAGCTGCTTTGCAGGAGGCAGAATACGCACATCTAATGACTCTGCTTTGCACCTGACAGAAATCTCTTTACATGCCATCCAAACACAGAAGATTCAAACCTGCTGATATAAACACTCAGCGCAGTTCTATTTACATTGAAATGGATTCAGACCTATAATTTTATCCTGTAGAGTGCAATGGAAAGAGCATGTATTTTGAAGTCACATGACTTTGGTTGACATCTCATATGAGCTATGTACCAGCTGGGCTCAAGCTTCCCATCCTTATTAGCCAACGGTGCTCACTTCAGCATCTGCTGAAGGCTCTGGTGAGAATTATCAGTGATTCAGGTACAGTGGTTCTCATACTATCCTTGTGCAGCATTCTTAGCTACAAAGCACAGGTTTTCCTGAATCAGACATTCATTATTGATTCCTCCATGCATAAGGAGGAAGTTATCAGTGCATAGGAAATATCTAGGCATTTTGTCCCTTATTTTCCCACGTGTAGAAAAAGCTGGATTCTGTTTTCCATCATAAGTAGTCTGTAAGCCATGTTTTGCTTGTCTACTTTCACAAATCAGTGAAGTAGAATTTATTTATTTATTTATTTATTTATTTTTTTGCGGCACTGGGGATTGAACTCATGACCTTGTGCTTGCCGGGCAGGCGCTTAGACTGCTGAGCTAGATCCCCAGCCCTATGAAGTAGAATTTAACCTAGAGCACTCCAAGAACACACATTTTGTAGTTTAGGATCTTTATGTAAAATGGTTTTCAAATAAGAGTTTCAAAAAAGCAGCACTTTAGACCTGCAGAAGAAAGCCCAAAATGCAAACACTTTTAGCCATTTTTAAGTAGGTAAAATACTGAAATACAAAATTTTCTGTATAAGTTATGAAGATCTAGAATGCTAAATTTTATCAGTAAATATTTCGAAAAGATTTCCAGTACTATTGAGATATTGCTCTTATTTCCAACATTACTGACTTATTGCTTTATTTCCTACAAAATGTAATTTTCTGCAAAGTTGAAATTAATGTACATGTGCTTGTACATAAGTCATTCTAAAATTCTGATTCTAAAAGCTGGTGTTGCTTATCCATTTAACTAAGACTACAATGGGACTTATTACCAAGAACTGAAAGTAAGAACCATTTATTTTCTCCCCAATAACCTAGGAGCATATTTTCTAATATGTCTTTTATACCTAACCTATTCACAGAGAAAACCACTAAGTCAAAAATATTTGCCAAGAGATGAATAGTGCATCTTGAGTACAGTTTGTACTTCTAAACCTTCTATTGGTGAATGATCAAATGCTGGCTTCTCTTATAAGAGTAAAAATTACTGATTAGTAATACCCTGAATTTTGCCAGAAGGCTTAGTATCAAAATGCTTTCTATGGACCTTAGTGATGGTGATGTGCTGTGTGAGGATTTGCTGTGGTGCGTGTTATGATTAAATATCTAAACCGAGAGTGGTGGCGCACTCCTGTAATCCCAGCACTTGGGAGGCCGAGGCAGGAGGATCTTTGCAAGTTCAAGACCAGCCTGGGCTATGAAGTGAGCCCAAGGTCAGCCTGAGCTGCATAGTGAGACCCTGTCTCAAAAAGACAAAAAAAAAAAAAGATTAAATATCTAAATCAGTTATTACATGATGAATTATCTAATATTAACACCTAAACATTAAAGAAACTTAAGACAGTTATCCATTTGCATTAGCTGTTAAATTTAAATCAGATAAACAATAAATTTTTAGACTTCAAAGAGGATGAGGAACCCAGTAAAGCAGAAGAACCAACCTCCTTCTGTATTTAGTTCTCAGACTGAATGTTTCAATCCCATTTTCTCTCCTCTGTGGTTACGCTTCCTCCATCTAAAGGCTAACAAACACACAGCTAGAAACGTGATGTCCTTTTAGTATTCTCTGGAAGTTTTTCAAGAGCTAAGGCAATGGATATTAGGACGAAGGGAAAAGAAGTTGAAGAGAAAAGTGAGAGGTTTTTGAGAAATGAAAACCTTTATAAATCTCAAGGGAAAAGATATTGTGCTTGTCAGGTAAGCAGTGTGCTGCTGAGCTATATCTCCAGCCCGTGACATTGCCTAGAGCGAAATAAAATGCATATCTCACCAAAGATTTTCATGAGCTAACCTGATGCATTAAAACCAAGGAAGATATGTTAGGATAAATCCCTATGATTATATGCTATAGTTGTAGTTAGAGAATAAAGTTTGACAAATATCACTTTCAAATTAAAGCTCTTGAGCCAACATACAACCAGATAAATCTAGTTTCTGACTAATGCTCTCTGGCCAGATTGCTATTTGAATATCAAGGTGAAGAACAGATGGGTAGACACATTTATTATTATATTGATTTATTTTCTGACTTTATCTTTATTGTATCTACTATTTTTTATTGTTCAAAAATAAATCTCTCTTCTAGCTAAAGCTGAATAGTCAAAAGAAAATGTATTGATGTTCCTTCAAACTGATGTTTCTATTTTAGCCTAAACTCATATTATATGTTTACAATAATGTGCTGTGTTGGGAAAGACATCCTTCAGTGGGAAAATCAAGAGCCAGGTATAATTCCATCACAGGGGAATTGCTATAAAGGTAATGTCGTTATGAACCAAGCACAACTCATCTTCATCTGTTTCTATCTTCTGATAAGAAGTGC
>RJWT010012351.1:0-22512 GCA_004365215.1 Cuniculus paca
AAAACACAGATAGCTGCAATTCAAGTGTGCATACTGGTTCCCAGTTCTACTCTGTCCAATTTAGTAATTAACCACCCCTTAGGATAATATCAGAAATGTCCATCTTCCTGTAGGTGGAAGTTCAAGCTTTCCAGCCTCTTTCCTTCTGTTTCAGTCACTTTGCTTCTCTTTATTTTTCCAAAGTCCCAAAAGTTACCTGTGTTCTTTACTCTTCTATTCATAGACATCTGTCTTTTTTCACAGTATATATTCTCCTCTATTTCTCAACTTTGATAATTAAGACTTTTCCTTTTCCTCTCTGACTGGAAAATATTTGGTCCAGAGATAATCTTAAAATGTTTTTTCATATTTTCTAATGCTTACTGATAAAGTTAGGCAATGGTAGATTTTAACAGAACCAGAATGTGATTCCCAGATAATGGCCCATTTCATTCTGTTATTTTTTGCCTATTTAGCCTTCCCTTTCTACAAGTTGGCTAGACTCACCGGGTCTCAATTGCTTCCACACTTTTTTCCCTTCTTGAGTTCTCAAAAGACTGTATTTGAAATCAGTATTTCTTTCTGGGATCATCACAGGTGGCAATTCATTTGTAAATGTTTATTTGGCCTGGAAGGTCTTTCACAGTATTCTGTCATTATCAGAGGAAAGGGAAATGTGATACAGAGACAACAACCAGCATGCCAAAGAACTATTAGACCCCTATGCTGGGAATCCTTTCCAAAATACCTCACACCAGGATTTTTAAAAACTCCTTCACTTTCCAGTTTCCTAGATAGGTAAACAAATGTCCTCACATTTTGCAGGAGAATATGTTGTCAGTTGCTATTTAACTGTGGCAATCAATGTATCAACCAATCAGTATTAAATTATAGAAATGCTATGTTTTAATTTCTATTATTTGTAATTCGTAATTACAATTATCCTTCCTTTACGTATTACAGAAAACCTATTTTGTATTAGTGCCTCTAGCCCTATTGTCAAGTCAGTATCCTTATGTGCAACTCTCTGGACCTTGATTTTTTAAAACTTGAAAAGTGGAAGATAGAGATAATTTGATTTTCTGAAGAATTGAGAAAATCATTTTTGTTCCCAATCATTATGATTAAGTATCTCTCTAAAATGTGAGCCCACTTCCCATTTCAGTAAGAATGAAACAGTGGATATGATTTTCTCTATTTTAGGTGATCAGGGGCCTTGTGATATCCTGGGAGGCATCATCTGAAGGGTAGTTATAACTAGAGAAAAAGTTTTTCATCTGGGATTTGTGATTGAGATTCATGTGTTGCAAACTATCTGAACTTTTATACAAAATAGTATACACTTCACTGTGGAAAAATTACTCATAATTTCTTTCAAATTTTCAAAGAAGTTTTGATGAAAATGGATCACTTCTTTAGAATACTCAATTACAAAAAACACGATACTATTTTTAAAGCTAAAAAAAACTATTTAATTTTTATTGATAGAGCCATATAAGTATATTAAATGTACAAGTCTTGCTTGGAGTTGATAAATATCACCTTATGATAGTGCTTTCTTTTGCGTTTTGGTCTGCTTGGACTCCAGTAATAAAACACCTTACACTGGCTAGCTTGCACGTCAGAAATTTGCTTCTACTGCTTGATGCTGAGAAATTCAAGATCAAGAGTTTAGCTGAGAGTTTAATTTAGGAGCTATCTAGATGAAACAGTTCAATTTATCAATGGTTAGAGTGAGTCTTATAGTAATGAGTGGAGAGTTTTTTTTTTAATTTGCCTATTTTTTGTTTATTTTGACTTTTTGTTGGTAACTAGATATTCATAAGCTTATTATAAGCTTACTTTTTACACACTAGATAACTTTATGCTGAATAATGTGAACAAATTTTAAGTGTACGGCTCAACTAACTTTTGTATATTTATATGCTAGTGATACTACTACATACGTGAAAATTTAAAAGATTTCCCATGTACCCAAAGTCATTCAGTGCCCTAAACAGTACCTAATATCCACAGAAGTAAGCATTATTTTCACTTTCACTAGATACTGGTTTCATGAGAGACGAAAGTGTAACTCAGTGTTAGAGCTGTTTCCTGGCATATATGAGACCCCAAGTTCAAGCCCCAGAACTGCAAAAGAAAACAAAGAATAAAAGTTAGTTTTACCTGTTTTTTTAAATTTTATATAAGTGGAATGATAGAACAAGTGTTTATTTATTTGAAGCACTTTTTGCTCAAAATAGTAGTTGTGAGATTTCTCCTATATTGTATCTTTTATTGGTGGATCTTTTATTATTTTGCTGCTGTCTACTTACCTACTTTCCAAGTACCTTTATGCAAAATATTTATTGATTACAAAGGAAAAAATAATAACTCTATGCTGGAGAAGACTGGCAGATACCACGAGATCACACCGATTCTCTGTAGGAATAGACCAAATTAAAGTTGTGTACCACTATATAGGATATAAGAATAACTCTGTATATTATCTGTAAATTATCACCTCTGTAATATTCCTGCCACAAAAGTATATTCTAGATAAGTTGATAAGGAAGCATTAAACATAGTCATAGTGTAACAGAAAATGACTCGCAATCAGTATACTTGTTTGTCAGTTGCCCAGGTAATGGTTCAGATTACAGTTCCTGTTACCTTTGTTTCTTAGAAACGTCTGGTCACTGTGATGCGTAGCTGGTCACTATGATGCATACTGTAAGAAACAATCCTCAATTGACCACTTTGCTCTTCTACCTCTGTACTTACTGCCTGCTTAGCCCATGTAAGCCCCAGACCACCGAAGATCAGGGCCTGATATTTTGGGAATGACCCCAATCAGTGCCCATCGATGTAAATAAACCTGCCTCCAACTTCTGGGTGTTGTTTCAGTGTTTCTGCTTTCCATTGCAATAGTGAGAAACATTTTTAAAAATACCTGGTCTTTAATCTTCCAAAATATCAACATTTTAAAAATCAAGAAAATACTGGTCTAAAAAAAGAGATTAAGTGTAGCCCATGATATAGAACTGGATCCTTTTGCTATAAAAGGCATTATTTGAATCAAAATGGTAAGACTTGTACATGATTTGAGTATTAATAGAGCTATATCATTGTTATTTTCCTAATATTGTATTGTCCTTACATTAGGTTACCGATTGTAGGAAATACTAACATTTTCAGGTAGAGGGGATTGATAGGCAGCAAGTCAACAATTTACACTCAAATGGTTCAGAAAAATGGTCTTGGTATTAAATTTGTAGCTTTTTATAACTGCTTATTGTTTCAAGATAAAATAATAGTTAAAGAAAAGCTATAATATTGTAACTAGTAATAGGGACAGAGGGACATTCTTTAGGAAGCTATTTTAACTTCGTAAAGATGAGAGATGGTAGAGGTTTAAAACAAATCTCTGTCTACATATTGGGAAGATTCTGCATGATTTCCTCATGGATTAGATGAGGGCTAGGAGAGAAAGAAAGGCATTCAAGGTTTCCAGTGTTCTGAGCCTGAGTATCTAAAAAGATGGAGTTAACTGAGATAGAAGGCCATAAGTAGGGCTGACTGAAGACAGGGTATAGAGGGGAAGACGAGAACTTCCATTTGAATAGATTGAGTTTAATATGTCTATCAGACATCCACGTGGAAATATGAAGTAGGTCTTTGAATATATGAATCTTGAGAAGAGAGAAGTTTGAAATGAGATGTAAATCTGAGAATAGTGAGTATATAGATGGTATGTAAACTGGAGGACTAGATGAAATCAGCATGGATATGAGTATAGAGAGTGGAGACAACAGGACTATTCCCAAGATTCCAAATTTACATACACAATCCCCAAACAGTTATTACTATAAAAAAATTGCAACTTTATTTATAATTGTCATAAAGTTTGAAGTGATCGAAATGCTCTTCATTAGATAAACGAACAAATAAATAGCTGCATCCAGACAACAGAATTTTATTTAGTTTTTGTCAAGAGGAAATGAACTCCCAAGCCATTAAAACTATGGAAGAAACTTACATTACTAAGTAAAAGAAGCCAACCTGAAAAGACTCCATACTGTATGATTCCCACTGTATGACACTGGAAAAGACAAAACTATGCAAACAGCAAAAAAAAAAAAAAAAAAAAAAAAAAAAACCAGTCTTTACCAAGAGTTAATGGAGACAGGGATGAATAGGTGGGACACAGAGAATTTTTAGGCAGTGCAAATACTCTGAGTGATATTGTAACAATGAATACATCACTATTCCTTTGTCCAAATTCGTGGAATAAACTATGGACTTCCAGTGATAATATGTCAGTGTAGCTTTATCACTTGTAAAAAACAACTCTACAACCCTGGGAATGTGGATACTGGGGGAGGTGGGGTGAGGAAAGTGGCATGAAATAGGAAACTTCTCGTCATTTCCTCTCAATTTTTTTGTCAATCTTACACTTCTCTTAAAAATAATTTTTAAAAAGAAAATATTATAATAACATAAGGGAAATGTTTTCTGTCTTATTTACTGCATAAAAATTTTAGTTCTGATTACTGAAAGGTATTCTGAAAAAAAAAATTTTTGTTTCCTAAAGACACCCAGAGAAAAAGAGAAGAAAATTAGTTAAGCTGTTTATAGCCTTAAATTCTCCATCTTTTTTTCAAAATGTCACATTTTTATAATAAATTAACCAGTGTCTGATGATACTTCTGGGATTTACCTTCTTGTCTCAGGTGACTCTATCTTGGATTTCACCCACAGATAATGTCTTATGACTCCTGCAAAAGCTACCTAATTCTAGGACACATATATCAGTCTCAACTCATGATCAGGAGTCTGAAGTCAGAAATAGAAAAAAGGAAGGAAATATTTTTGCAGATTTTTGGAGAATAAAAACTAGTTGACATTTTCAGAAAATAGAGGATAGTAGATAAAGGTTTCTGTCCTAATATAAATCACTGGACATTATGGTAGTGGTCTAGCTTGACCACTAGCCCCTCTCTCCCCTTCAGCCCTGAATACAACTTCCTCCTATGTATGCCAAAATTCCCACCAGTCTGTTACACGTCATCAGTGCTCGCCCCAGGCACCATTCCCTTCCATCAGAGATCGTATAACCCCCGCCCCCTCCATACCCGGCAGAGGAAATAGCTCAGCCACACCATTTGGGCATTCTTCCCCACGTCCTCAGACCCCAATAAATTCCTCCCTTGGGTCTCTCCTGCTTCTCTATTGCACCAAAATACCCTAACAGTAGACCAGTAATCAGTGTTTCTTCACATAAACATATAATTAATATTAATTTAATGATTTAAAATTGTATTAATTTTAAAGTACTTTTCAGTTACACTCAGTAATTTTCTTATTAAATTTTAGCCTTTTATCCCCCAAGCCCCTTTATGCTATTTAATTTCCTATGTAAGAGAATTTGCCTTGTATATTCATCCAATAGTTTAAGTCTTGTAAACATTCTTAAACTTATCCTGCTTTCCCATTTCCTCATTGTTGCAATAATATTGTCATTCTGTCCTCATAACATGGTGTGAATGGAGCCCTCTATGGGCCCCGACACCGCAGCAGAACTTAACTCTGAGTTAAACCCAACAAAAGCATATGCATGGAGGTTGCATGTGGCCTTACCCAACCTAGTCCTTTCTCCCAAAACAGTTCACATTATGACACAATTCACCAGGAAGTTCCACGCTGTTCATTAAAATGCAAAATTTGGGGTGGGAATGGAGACTGATTGCAAAAAAGGAAATTTGCTAACTCCTCCTGGCGTCAGCCTGTTTCCTATTCCTTTGCTTCCTCAGCTCTCTCGCTGTGGCCAGAGTTTGTTCACCTTCTGCCTGTCTCCTGCTCCTTTTAGCTGCCACAATTTCCATACTGTACTTTGGCCACTCAGTTTTTCTACACTGGTAAGGAAGCAGACAAAGTAGATCCTAGGGCAAAATGCAGTGAACACCATAAAGACATTTCATTCTGATAAAATGCATAAGCCAAACTTTATAAGTGTTATAAGAAAACACATGGGGAAAGTTTTATGACATTGGATATGGCAGTGATCTCCTGGATATGACACCAAAAGCACAGGCAACAAAAAGAAACATAAATAAAGTGAATTTTTCATGAATAAAAAAATAAACTTTTATACATCACAAGATACTGTCAACAGAGTGAAAAGACAACCCACAAAAGGGGAGACAATTATACATGATAAGGAATTAACTTTTGGAATATATAAACATTTCTAAAATTTAACAAAAGAGAAACAATCCGATTTAAAAATGAACAAAGAACTTGAATAAAAATATCTTCAAAGATGTACAGACCGATCAACATATGAAAAAATGTTCAACATCACTAGCCATTAGGGATAGCCAAATCAAACCACAAAAAGATACCACTTCATCTGACTAAAATCAAAAATCAATTCAGTGGTTCAAAAAAAATTTTTACCATGTTTCTAGAATAATAGGATGTTTTTACAGGAAAAAGTTAACTTTTTTCTACTTCATTCTATGTACAAAAATTAATTTGAGTTGGATCATAAACCTAATGATAAAAGTGAGAACCATAAAATTTTCAGAAGAAAACATAGGAAAATATCTTTGTGATTTTGCAAGTATGCCAATATTTCTTGGAAAGGGCACAGAAAGCAGTAATAAGATATTAATGCGTTGGATTTTATTAAAATTGAACATTTCTAAGCTAGGTATGATGGTGAACACCTGTAATCCAGCACGCTGGCAGGCTGAAGCAGCCAGAGAAACTCAGTGACTTAGCAAGACTATGTCTCAAAATTTAGAAAAATAAAAAGAATTGTGACTGTAGGTCAGTGCAAAGACCCTGTTTTCAATTCCCAGTACCACAAGGAAAAAGTAAAATCAGGTGAGGAAAAAAAAACTCACTTTAAAAATGAGCAGACCTCTGAATGGAGATTTCTCAAAAACAAAACAAAACAAGACATAAATACCAAATATGTATATCGAAAAATGCTCAACATCAGTAAATCACCAGAGAAACTCAAACCAAATTAAACCACAATGAGATATTACTGAAAACCTATTAAAGTGGCTATTATAAAAAAAGAAATAAAAGTAAACATGAAGATGTAAAGGAAACTGTTACACATTGTTGGTAGTGTAAATTAGTACAACCATTACAAAAAATGGCAGATTCTTCTAAAATTAAAAACAGAATTACTATATGATCCAACAATTCCACATGAAATCAATATATTTAAAACATATCTGTACTCCCAAGTTATTGCAACACTATTCAAAATAAACAAGAAATGGAAACAACCTAATTATCTATTGACTAATAGAGGAACAAAGAAATGGAAAACTATTTAGCCAGTAAGAAGGATAAATTCCTGCCTTTTGTGACAATATGGATGGAACTAGAGGTTATTATATTGAGCTAAACCAGCCAGGCACAGAAAGACTAGTACCATCCAACCTCACTGATGTGAAATCTAACAAAGTTGATCTCATAGTTAAGAATAGAATGCTGGTTACTAGAAAATGGCAATGCTGGCATGGCTATGCAGAAAAAGAAACTCCTCTGCAGTGTTGGTGGGAGTGCAGACTGGTGCAACCACTGTGGAAATCAGTGTGGAGATTCCTCATAAATCTAAAACTAGAAGTTTCATTTGACCCAGCTGTTCCCTTTCTTGGTATCTTTCCAAATTAAAAGCATCATACCACAGTGATATATGAACACTCATTTGTAACAGCACAATTTATAACAACTAAATCTTGAAATCAGCCCAAATGCCCATCAACAGATAAATAAATAAAATGATGTGGTTTTCTAATATAACGGAGTACTACTCAGCTATGAAGGAGATAAACTTGAGGCATTTATAGGTAAATGCATGCACCTTGGGGCTACGCTATCAAGTGTAATAAATCAAACACATATGTTTAAATATTGCATTGTTTCTCTAATGTAAGAAACCAAAATGTAAACAAGGACTAAAATGTATAATAAATATTGGGAAATGAGGGGGAAAATGTTAAAATGGAAGGGGAACAACAGAGAGGAGAAGGGGGAAAGGAGGAAGGGAAAGAAAAAAAGAATAGAAAGACTAAATGGAAACAAAGCTTTTGTAAATAAGGAGGGAAAGAGGAATCAAAGGGAGAAGAGGGGATTGGGGGAAAAAAAGAAGAAGAACCAAGACAGAGTATGTACAGATACAAATTTCTTAGGATGAATGTGATCACTATGTATCTCTAAAATGTACCAGTAAAAAATAAAATGGAATCCGGGCCTGGTGGTGCACACTTGTAATTCCAGCACTAGGGAGGCTGAGACAAGAGGATCATTGCGAGTTTGAGACCAGCCTGGACTACAAAGTGAGCTCAAGGCCAGCCTGAACCACATAGTGAGACCCTGTCTCAAAAAGATAGGAGTTTGGGTTTTACCTCAGTGGTGTAAGTGCATGCCTGCCAAGTGTAAGGTTCTGAGTTTGATCCCCAGTACTGAAAGAAAAAATAAATAAATAAAATGGAAATTTCTTAGGATTCATTTTAATAGTGTTAGAATTTTTTGTGTGCATGGCTTTCATAATTTAAACAAATCAATAAGAAAAGGACTCACAGGATACACGTGCTGCCTTGGGATAGAGTTGAGTGAGTAGCATTAGCCAGAGCACTAAGAATTTATGAAAGGCTGTCCAAAAGGAGGGCAACACTCAGTCATTTTTCACCTAAAGCAGCTGCCTATCCATCATGTTGCCTATCTGCTATTTGTCTTGGGAGTTCTACAATATTCTTAGCTTTAGAAAGGCAGAGCCTAGTGCCTTCTCTTCAACCCTGCGACTCACACTATTGAATATGACAGAAATTGCTGAGCTCTGTACTCCTCTTTGGACACGCTGTGACATTTTTTGCATGCTATAAATAAAAATTTCACATTTTACAAGAAGCATTGAGAAATGTAATTGTCATTACTTCTATACTTCCATTAGTAATTTTCCAAAAGTAATCTTGATTTCTGTGGCAAATTAGTACAAAAATAATGACCTCAGGATCTTTCTTTTCCTTTACTGAAAATCCCCTTAGCAATTTTATTTCAATAAGCCAAACCTTTTCCTGTAACCACTACAAACAATTTTAAATCAATCCACTTTTTATGCTAATTGAATATATACAACTGTTAAAAGTTCATTTATTTTTTAAAAATGCTATGCTTTCTTATGATCTTTGTCGATTTATTAAGAATGTGTAATTTTAAAGTTTTAAAAAGCCTCCTACACTCTTTCCAAAGATAAGAAGTATACTAATTCACTTATTTAAATTTTATCATAGTAAATTTGGGTAAAATCTGTGTATTAAATAATAGTATTAGATTGTTGTTAATTTCTTGATTCCAATGATTGACTGTGGTTTTGTAAGGATAAATTCTTGTTTTTACAGAATATACATTGCAGTGCTAGAGGTAAAGGATAATTATATCACAACTTATTCTTAAACATATCATAAAACTTATATGCATACACTTTTAGGAAGTTAAAACTGTAAAATGAATGATAATGCAAGTATAGTAATATGTCAACATCTGGTAAATCTGAATGAAGGATAAACAGGAATTTTTCAACTATTTTGCAACTTTTGGTCTTTGTTTCATGTCATTTTGTTTTGTTTGGTGCTGGGAATCAAACCCAAGGCTAAGTAAGTACTCTACCACTCAGCCCTGTTTTGTAATTTTTTTAAGTCAGAAATTATTTTAGAGTAAAAAACTTAAGAAAACATATTTCTACTAAGTGATTCATGGATTCAGTAAACTGCCCCTAAGTTTCTCACTACACCAAATAGTTGATACTGTTTTTAGGAAGCAGTAATTATTCTGCCAGTTCTACTCAGTGTGGGAGAGCCTCCACTAGCCGTCCTGAAAGGCATACTGCGCCAATGGTCAGCCACTCATCTGTTGATTTTAGGGGACAGTCTAATGTTTCCCCACTGCCTTCAAGCCCCCTTTCTTTATCATCCCACCAGCCCCCTTTGGTCCTTCAGCACATTAATTTACTCCTTTGGTCATTATTGCCTTTCTCTTCTATGCATTCTGAATTTCTTCCTGTCTTGTGGCTTCCCTCAGGCCATATAGGTGGTGAAATTATCCATAGCTTACTTCAAAAGTCCTCCCTTATCTCTCTTTCACTCTTTTGTCTTCAGGATCAGATTTTTGAGAACGATAGCCTGTATCTCCAATTTTCACTTCCTTTTCACCCCAGTGAATCGAGTTTATCTAAACCACTATCTTATTATGTGATTGAACTTTGTTAGTTTTGTTTTTGTACAGGCTTCTAATGAGAAAAATTAGATTAAAAAAAGATAGGGATGGTGCCCAAGAAAAAAATTTCTCCCTGTTCCTGGTACAATAATATACAAGTAATAAAATAGATTGCCACTGAATATATATATAACACTGTAGTTGACATTAGCTACTGGATATCTTATTCATACATTATTTCTGGCCAAAATATAAATCCCACCACCAGAAAAAAAAAATGCAAAGACAAAGATTCTTGAAGTAATAGGATTAAGGCAAAACAATCTTTTGGGTTTTTTTAAGTCAGATAAAACACTAGCAACAAAGAAGAGGGACCACTGCTGAAGAATTCAACACCTAATTCTTTTATCAACAAATTATCTGATAACCTATATATTTAAAGAAGGCATAAAACATAATAGAGTTAGAGCTTTGCTTTTTCCTTTGGGCTCAAATATTGAATGGATCAGGTGGAACGTCCTGGGGAAGGAATCTCAATCTCAGGTTCAGAAAGCCATTCCCAGTTGCTACCTCCCTTCAGGAGGGGGGTGTAATTAGTTTCTGTGCCATTTCCTGAGGCCAAACCTCTATTCCCTGCATCTGGACATTTATTACTATGTCAAGACAACTTGGAATTGTGTGAACAGGAGCAACATTCAGCACTGTTGAATGAAAGGATAAAAGAATGAATTGTATCTAGAGGGTCCAGCACATGACATTTTATGAATATTTCTTGGATGATTAAGTAAATGTGCAACCAATAGACAGGAATCAGGGTGGAATTACTGGCCCTAGAGTTGTAATCCCAAACTTCTGCTACTCTATCACTCATACTTCTCTCTCCCCAGACTCACTCCATCCTTTAGAGACATTTGATGGACAGCTGAGGCTAAAGACCATAAATTAATAATGTTTCCAACTAGGATTAATCCAGAGCCAAATGTAGGTAAAATCAGATGCTGAATAACCAGCACAGAGGTCTCTGTGGTCAGCAACTGGCTGTATCATGAAACGGTTCTACGCAGTTTTTCTTAGTTTCTGTTTTGATTCATTTCGTCTCCACTCATACAACAGATAATTTTTGAAGAGCCACACAGCATCCTAGTCATTTGGGGACAGAGGAATGGACAAGACAACATGATCCCTGCACTTATAGGATTTACATGTTTGTTTATTCAAGTGACAAGTGTTTGCTGAGGAACAATTGTGTGCCAGGCTCTTTCCTGAGCACTGGACCTAAGTTCTTACAGCTATGAAACTTACATTCTAGTGCAGGAATAACAGAAAATGATAAGATACATGATTATATAATACATTCAAATGTAATAATTCATGGAGAGGGTAGGAGGAGATCAAAATAATGAAAGAATATGAGAGAATATGGAGAGAATCTGAGTGTGGGTATAATTTTAAATGTTGTAGACAAGGTAGACTTCACTGAGAAAGTTGTATGAGAGCCAAATTCTGTAGGAGATAAGAGAGCAGGAAAGAACATTCTAGGCAGAAGGCACAGCAAAGGCCATCAGCTTAGAATACTATTTTCATGTTTAAGAAATAACAACTAAGCAAATGAAGAGGAAAAAAGATGAGATAAGGGCACAGAGAATCATGTTGAAATTTCCTGGTCATTTCTAAGACTTTGCCCTTTACTCTAAGATAGATGACATCGGAAGAATGCTAACAGGTGAGTAACATAATGCAACTCAGATTTTAACAGGATCTCTCTTGCTGCTAGGTAAGAATGCGCTATATAATGACAGAGAAATGGTATAGTAGTTGTGAGGTTTTAAAAGAGTCTGACCTTCCTGCTCAGACTCCAGCTTCCTGATAGGGACATGTACAGAACCCTGCAGTGAGCTCAGGCCTTTGACTTTTGACTGGATACCTTTGGCTCTCCAGTACGCAAATCCCCCTTTGCATTCTTCCATACCTGATTCTGCAAGTGGCCATTGTAAGTTTCCTTATAAATCCACCTTATTAGAAGTCCTTTATATGTCAAATCCATTCCCTTAGCGAGCCTGATGCAACACTATTGCTGCCATTCTACATGGGAAAAAAAGATACAAAAATATCAACATGTTTGTGTGCTAGTGATTATACTCTAACAGAAAAGGAAATCTGGTGCTTGCATTGTTGAGGAAACGTTCTCAAGTAGGCAAAGGGGGATGGTACTAGTACCCAAGTTGAAAAGCTAGGCACAGAATATTCACTGATAGTGCTAGGGGCAGGCAAAACTCACGGGCATGGATGAACAGAGGTAGATGAATGTGGTGGTAGAAGCCTATGCTGTTTCTTCCACGTTTGCCTCAATGTTTCAGTGTCATGGGAAGGAAGACAATCAGCTGAGAGTGAAGATGGAGCAGGAGGTATTGCAGATTCAAGGAGAAAATCCTCATCCCTACATGAATGCATCTTTAAATAACCCCATGAAAAACTCATAAAACTAAAATCTTGGCTATAGATTTGATTCCAGAAAAAAGACAGAAAACATTTTTACACATACAGCATATGTAAAACCATCTGAACACAACAACATGCACAAATGAAATGACATGATTTGGCACGTTTCCATGGAGAATGAAAACTGTAAGTCATTTCTCTAAGCTCAATTGAGATTTGACTCAAGCAAATACCTCTTTATTACTGGAAGTCATTTAAATTTAGGTCATTGTGTAAGGAGTGAAATACCATAGTTGAAAAAACATCTCCAGAGTCAGATATGTCAACCAATGTGAAGCACTGATGAAGGGAACATTTACTATAACCTAAGACACATTATTCTTTTTTATTTTAAAAGCTGAAATATTTCAAAGCATTATGTACTTGGTTGGTGTCTTGGAGGTCTGTCCTCCAGTTCAATCTGTAAAAACATTTTCCATCATCCTAGGATTAGTGGTTGCTATGCCAGGCTGGGCTATGCAGAGCTGCTCACAGAAGTGCACAGCTGTACCCCACCTCAGAGACCGCTTAGCTAAGTGAGGCACAGGTGGGGATGAGCTGTGCAAGAAAGTCCTTGTTCTTGGCCTTTACTTCTCTGTGGAACAAAGCCTCATCTTGGAACACTTATAGATTTTTACATGATGTTAAGCCCTGGAATTTTTATGTTTTCCATTTTTACTTTTACTTCTAGATCAATGGATGTTTTACTTTTTAAGGGTATTAAGAAAATAAATGTCCTAATTGTATGACCTTTGTCATATTGTATTATATATGTTTTTAAATATATTATTTGGGTAGGATGGTTTTATTTTATCTTGATGGTTAACTTATTTTGTCCTTCCTTGATGTTTACTTTCTACATTTTAACATTTTAAATTATATTTAAATGTCTACATTTTACCTAGTTTTCTGGTCACTTTTAATTATATTACAACTATTCTGTATTTCTGCTTTCTCTTTATTGCTTTAACTTGTAGTAAGCTTCTGCTGTCTCCACAATGCCTACTAGTGTTCCTGTTTCTTCCAATTTTAAAGACTTCTCCCCATTCCTTTCCACAATCCCAAATTCCCAGCAAAATAAAACCTTTAACACGGACAACTCAGGAGATCCAACCACCACAATTCCCTCCTTGGAGAATGAATTCCTGTCCTAGCTGCACGTGCTTACACATTCGGGAGAGTGTTTCTCACACTGTACTCTGTCATGACCTTCAGTTGGAAGGTCTGTGAGCTCGAATCCACAGTCTCTCCAGTATAAAATCAATGTATGAGAACAAGACCTGGGAAGATCTCTGCACCTGGGGGTTGGGGGGAGGTGCGCCAGATTTCTCTCACACTGTCATCAAGCTTACTTTAACAAGAGGAAACTCAAACATAATAGAAAGTCTTGAAACCATATTAAAGACACTGCAAAAACTTCAAAATATAAATACTCTCCACACGCCCACAGCTAACAAAATGAACCTTTTTTCCAAACTCCATATTTTAAAGATTCTGTCTTTGAGAAGTTTTCCCACCTCCCTTCCTCTGTTTTAAGAAGTGAGCTGTGGCAAGAATCATCTCTAATAAGAATGTAGGTTTAGTTTGGTTTTGGCTTGTGTTTTCAGACAGACAGACAAATAATCAGCTGCTCTTTTGCTAGATCAGTGGATGACCAGAATTTTAGTAAACAGCGCAGGTGTATTGTGAATCCCACAACCCCACAAGGGGTGTAGTCTGTCTCCTTTCCTGAGAGAAAGGTCATTCTCCAGGCAGGAGGCTGCTCAGCCAAGGCAGGGCCTGGGGCAAGACACCTGCACTCCTTTGTGCAGTTGCCTAAAAGAAACCAGGGTACTATTTGGGTTAGACTTGAATCTCTAAAATCAGTCTGTTACATTATCAAGGCCTAGCTTGTGTGCGAGACTCCCCTAAAGTAAGGGAAATTTCACTAGTTAATTGTTCTGTCTTCCTTTTTATTTAAAAATATTTAAAATAACAATCAATGGCACGTTAATGTAAGTACTATGTTTAACATGAAACTAGTTCATTTTCCTACTTAAGTTCCCTGAAGAATGTGTTTAAAGAAGAAACTCCCTCTCCCTCTCCTTCTTTAAACTGCTCAGCCATTTGTGAACATTATGGTTAGATTTTCTTTCATTGCAAAACTTCGGTTTGGGCTTAGAGCCTCAGCCTGTCTATTACGACACATAACTGCCGCCAAGAGCTGAAAATGAAATGAGCAATGGGGAAGTGGAGAGAGATGGCTGAATAAATTGTGTACACCCACAGAATTCCGCATGGCTATTTGAAAAGGTAAATTAGAGTGGTGCGTGAATAGAAGGATGACAGAGGGTCTGCAAGATCTTCACAAGAAAGTTTGGAAGGAGAAAATCCAAATGCAAAAAAAAATAAATAAATAAAGTGTGTGTGTCTATTCCCAATTTATAAGAAAAAAAATTAAATTTTTATGCAATAGAACAGACTTATGTAGAATTATATAAATGTTGGTATAAATAAAAAATTTATTCACTAGGTCTTGGCATGGATCACTTGGAATGGTCAAGGATCAGAAATAGGGTATTAAAATCTAGACAGAGTATAACAAGTGTCTATGATTAAAACAGAATATATACCAAAATACCCAGAATATATAATTCCCTGTTTATGTAAAATGTGTATATAAATAATATACAAATATTAATTTATATAATTGCCTAGTCCTAATAATATACATGAAAATAATAATCACCAAAATGTTAATGATGATTATTCCTAGGTAGTTGAATTTTAGATGAACCAGAATTTCTTCTTTATTTTTATGTACTTGGTTAATTTAAATAAGTATATTTACCTATATTTTTTAAAATGCGCATGTATATTATACATAAATATATACATTCAGAATTTTGTATTGTAATTTATATAAAATCTATCTTATATAAGAAAGCCATTTAGTCGTGAGAAAAGTAATAATAAAATAGTCAGTAAATGGTATATAAAAATTTCCTCTTCATAGCCTGTTATAGTTGATACATTGTGTCAACTTGAGAAGTCTAGAAGCTTAACTAAGTAACTCAGTAGCTCTCTATCCTACCGTATAAAGGACATGCCATTACTTCTCTAGGATGTTGCCCATTGTGTCAACCTGAGAAGTTTAGGACTTTAAGTGACACAGCAGAGAGCTGGGGTCTTTACTTTGTAAACATCCTCAGCCTGTACAAGAGGAGGGCATGGAGATGGTGTGAATGCTACACCTACCCGAGAGGTGTAGCCTGTTTCCAATATAAGGGAGGAAAAGAGTCTTGCTCCACCCCTCTTTTGCTCTTGTTCCTTTGCTATCTTCTGCCGCCATGAAGTGTTGCCCCTATGCCATGCCACCCTGCTTTGGAGATAGCTGATTATGGACCAAAACCTCCACAGACTGTGAGCTAAATAAGCCTTTCCTTCCTTAATTTTGGGTGTTAGGTATTTTGTCCCAGCAAGGTGAGAAAAGTAACCAATATATACCCTTTACCTTTACATGGTAGTGATTTCTGCCCTCTTTTTACATATAATTGCACTATTAAAGGCAAAAACGGAAATGTGAATTATGTCCCTATTTCAACAGAAAAAAAATTTAACCTGAGCTTCTGAGACTTTGTTCCAATATTTCCTGTCTAGCTTGTACTCGTGGGTTGTTAATTGCGGCATCCTTGCTGCAGGCGTTTGATAAGAACAGTTAGGTGGCAAGAATGAACCTGGTTTGGTTATCAAAGTATTATAGTTTGGATCCTGAATGTCCCCAAAGGCACATGTGTGAAAAAGCTTGGTTAGCACCTGTGGCAGCACCACTGCGAAGGTGTTAGAACCTGTAAGGAGTAGGACTTAGATAGAGGGAGTTAGATGCCTGGCCATGTGTCCTTGAAAGGATATTGAGACTCCAAGCCCTTTCTTTCTCTCCCTCTTTGTTTCTCAGCTACCATCAGATCAATAGGCCCCTCTTGTCGTATGCTCCCCCATGGAGTTCTGTGCAGATACAGGGTCAAGCAAGAGAACCATGTGATTGGACTGAAACCTTGAGACAAAATAAACCTTTCTTCCTTTTAATGATTATTTCAGGTAGTTTGTCATGGCAATGAAAAGCTGACTAACAAGGTAAAAAGGAACACACAGTAAACACTAAGCTGATCCTCAGGCACTATGAACAGCCTCCCAGTCATTTGCACAACTCCTTCATTAGAGAAGTTAAAAGTGCAAAACATCTGAAGGTTGGAGCAAAGAAATTAAGAAACAAGTAAGTTAAGCACTACAGTAGAGCTGTCTCTGGGTCCTTATAAATAAGCTTGGGTTACTGGAATGCGTCTTTCTTTGAAACCTGTCAAGCTAACACATGTGACTACTTGAGAAATAATTGTATTCAAATATGTTGAAAAATATTTCACCAAATAAATTTAGTAAATCAAGGTAGGAAACCCTATGTTTGGTTTGTGCAACTATTGATAAAGATATATTTATCATTCAGTTTTCCACAATAGAGCTTTCAGGAAAAGATTTTGGAAACTCAAATCAAAATTCTTATCTGTACAGCCTATTTCTTCTAAAACTTTTATGAATCCAATACAATGTGATTTGCCTAGAAGTCCTAAAAAGTTTCATATACTTTAAGCCATTTTCATATTCATCTGCCCACTATTCTTGTAATCTTATCCTAATAAACTTTGTAAGTGAATGATGTTTAAGGGCAATATCCTTTGTCACAAAACCATTTAGTTCCTATTCCACTACTGTTACTCATCTCATTAAGAAATTTTAAAAAAAATTTTTTAAAGACTGAATTCTTATTTCATAAAATGGCTGTATTGTTTCCCTTCTTTTTCTCCCTAAAACACCACATAACAAAGGGTAAGTATCAAACACAGCCACCCTTCAGGGAGAGAGTACAAAAGTTAAAACTGGACAGCCTTAGAAACACGGTCTAAGGCAGTGGAGGCAAACCCATGGCATGTGTGTTACTGTTTTTCTTTTAAGTCAAAAAACGTTAATGTATGAGTTGTTTTTTCTAAACTAAAACCTCAGTATCCAGGTTTAATTGCAGGACTGGTTCTTTGTGATAAATAAGTGGGTTTCGGGTTGCAGTTTGGCACTCCTTCTTTGAAAGGTTCATCATCACTGATTGAAGGGGTTAGGATAGCTGTCCTTCTGTTAGTTTTCTGAATGTCTTCCCCAAAATCCATGTGTTAAGAGTGGTGCTATTGTGGGGTGGTAGAGCCATTAGGAGGCACCTAGTGGAAATTCCCATGTCACTGGAGGTATTCCCTCAAAGGGAGTTGTGGAACCTATCTCTTCCTCTCCCTGTCTTGTTCTGCTTCCTGGCTTATGAGGCAAGTGATTTGCTGTGCCACATGCTCACACCAAGACTTGCTGCCTTGCCAGAGGCCCAAATCATGGAGCCACTTTATTTTAGATGAAATCTTTAGAACTATGAGCTAAAATAAACTTTTTCTCTTCAAAAGTTAATTGTCTTTCAGATTTTGTTACAGTAACAGAAGCTAACATGCATTTCAAGGAGAACATACTGTGTCTACCCTTAGAAGGGAGGACAGGACCCTAGAAGGCAGTGAGAGGACCAAGAGGTAAAGTTGCTGGTGTCTAGGAGAAAGGCATAAAGCAAAGGGTGAATTCCTGCAAAGAAGAATATTGCAGGAGAGGGATTTCCACTCAGCTAGTGCTTTGAATTCTCACACACTAAGATATCTGATAACATTTAGACAACCCCAAGCCACTGTACACCTAGCTTGGATGGGGAAGGAGAAACTCTCATACTTGGATTTTGGAACCAGACAATGGTACACAGGAGCCACCCTAGTAGGAAGAGAGTACAGAAGGCACCTCCATTACAACTGTTTTTCACTTTTAATGCCCTGTCATTGCCCTTTCCTTCTTGAGGCAGGAAGTGACTCTGGCACAAACCATGAACTCAATATAGACTCTGGTTATTTATGGTCACACAAAACCAGGAAAGGCACAAGTGGTCTCCTGATAAGTCAGATAATAGCCTCTGGGGCTTAGTGTCCTGGGCCTAATTCTTTCTAATTTATATACTCATAATTGAATTATTCTAGATGACCTGGAGAATTATTCTAGATGATCCTCAAATCTGAATCTGCAGCGAGATGGTCTTTAGTAACTGTGCTAAAGCAGAAAGCATTGTCTTTGATAAACCTCAAAATTAAACTCTACATTAAATTGAATTGTTGTCTAGAAGTACATCGTACTATTAATTTATTCTGAAAAACATCCTAGCAAAGTGACTGAAAGTTCTAAAGTCCATTTCTTCCTCCATCAATTCTGCCAGTCGTTTCTAATGACTGTTGATTGGACAACTAATTATAACAGTACTGACCGGTCTCAAGCCTCTAGTGTGTCTCATCCTATCCCGGAGATTCTCAGTGAACCCATTGTGCCCACACAAATGTGCAAAAACAGAAATACCCAAATGTCTCTTGCGGATGCTAAATTCTCTTCCTCAAATTGACTCAGGCCACCACTTGTCCCATGTATTTCAATCTGACACTCCTCATTCTTGTATTTTCAGGATCTCTAACTTCAGATTTGATGGTTCCTCCTGGACATTCTACCTCAATTCAACCCTACATCTCTCCCGGGCATAATCCAGATATTTGCTTTCTAGCATCATACACTTAGCCCTTGGGTAAAGATATTCTTCATAGTCTCACACCAGTCCTCTTGCACACAATGGTGATTAGAAAGTTGCCGTTCTTTTTTCCTTCTAATTTATCCTTTATGTGAAAGTCAGATTCATCTTTATACAATGAAATCTACCATTTCCCCCTTGATTAAAATTCTTAATGATTCCTACAGCTTTCAAGATGTAATATAAATTCCCTATAAGCCAATTTCGCAAAGTCTGTCATGATGTTGTTTACAACACCCTTTTCAGCCTGCTTGTTCACTCCTCCATATCTACCTCTTCCCCTAACTATTATGATACACTTGAATTTTCCCAAATGTACCATGATTTCCCATCTCAGATACTCTGCCTTTCTAAAGTACTCTTTCCTACACTGTTTACCAAAAAAATTCTAACTTAGTCTTCAAAGTTAAATATAAATATTTTCTTCTTCAGAAAACTTACCTTAATTTCTTCAAGCAGAGCTTACCATTTCATCTCTGATCATTCTACAGTGCTTTTACTAACCTTACTGTTTATCACTGTAATCATGCACCTTTAATGTTAATCTTTCCATTAAACCAGAAAGTCTTAAGGAAAGAACTGTCTATTTATTAGTCTTTGAATCTTTGGTCTGTCACGTAAGTATTGAATAACAGAACTGATGAATGAATGGATGTTAGAGTGGGTCCAAATTCATTCCTGGAAAAAATTTAATGTTACCTTGGAATGTAGAATAATAGCACTGATTTCTCTATGGTGAAAGAAATGAAGGAGAAGCATTTGTTCTAGAAGTTAGGATAATCCTGTAAGAGAGGTCACAATGTTTCTCTGAAACTGGTGATTTCTGCCTATTCTACAAAAATTCTGAAATATAAGAGGTTATGAGGGGAAACAAACGAAGGAAAAGAAAAATATTTAAAGTGAGGAACTGATGGTTTGCCAGGTTAAAAATAAAAATATTTGCTTTATATTATTTTCAAATGCAGTGTATTAACTATAAGATTAGAAACCATAACCAATAGAGATATTGTATAAGTTAATAGAGAAGGAAAACTTGCCTCACATGATATAGGATATGTAAGTGATGCTATGAGGAAAAACCATGCTGGCTGTCAGATATCATTAGTATAGAGCTATACCAAAGTATTCATAATTATATTGTTGTCATGTTTGTCTTCTATCTTAATGAAGGAAAAATAACATTTTTTGTGTGATGCCAGAGAATTAATAGAACCCTGAGACCTATTTTATAACTTAACTGATACGAATGTTTTTCATAGGTCTATTGAATTTTTTTAATTCTAAAAAGTTAGATAAGAAAACAAGTTCTATCCACCACCCTCTGTACCTCATAGGTATTGTACTTACATTTTTCTGTCCTTTTTCCATGTAAATGAGGAAATGATCATCCAATGTACTGAAAGTTCTCATATATTAATGGTAGGATGACAATCAGACCTCTAGTGTTTTTATTTTCAAACCATGCATCTCCCTTAACCAGTCACAGAAACCACTGATGAATCAGACCCTGGACCTAGAGGGCAGCTTCAGTCTTATCTACCTCCCGCTTAATAACATGTAGAAAGAAGAGGTTATTTGTCAAAACACAAAGCTGGAGAAGGAGCCAGAGTCCTGCAATCTCTTCCGCTAGTAAGGCCTTAACTGACCTATGATCTTCCCATTAAGCACCATCTCTAAAAGGCCCCACTTCCTAACATCACCCCTTTAAGACCAAGCTCCCAACACGGGAGCATCTGGGGGTACAAAGAGCATTAAAACAATAGTACGATCTAAGCTAGGATTCAACTAATGTTGGGAAATCTTTAGCTATTTTACAAACCCATAATTTCTCTTCCAAACATTCCAGGCTTTCTTTTTTTTCAGCTGTTTCAGCCTCTATGATTGATCCCTCTGTGCAAGAGACCCCTGCCAAAATTACCAGACACATGCCCATTAAAAACCCAGACAGCAGCATACAAAAAATAATAATAAAATAATAAAAATTCCCATTCAACCCTCAGCCCTTTACAGATTCTCCCAGAGAATACTGAATTTTAGGAAAATACTAAATTTCATCATATGTTCTTCGTCTACTTCTTCAAATATTCTGTTTCTTGCATGCTTTGCTTAATCATTACCAAACTACCCCAACTTTTCTGAATGCATGGTCTTTGAATTCGGCATATCTTTACAAATGCTGTCCTTTTCATCCTTCCTTTGCTGACACATCCATCTGACATGTTATCTTTCATTATTTGCAACAAGCCTAGAAGAACACCTCCTCCAGGTCTCTTAGTATCTCTCCTCCTTTTCTCCGCTCCTTCTCCAAAGTAATCCCTCCCTCTCTTTTTTGTACTAGGTTGCTATTGGGTAGCATTTTTTAGCTTGGTTTCTGAATTCCAATAAAACAGAGTTCATCCCCTAGCTCTATCATTTAGTCAGAATGTGATCCTGAACAATCAATTTGACCTTTCTGGAACTCCATTTCTTTTTATAAGAAGGGGATAATAATAATATCTATCTCATAAGATTCTTAGAATTAAATGACATAGAGAATATACAGTGCATAGAACAGGTTCTGGTACATACTAAGCACTTACACCATTGAACATACAATACTGGGTTGCAGTTTTTTATGTTCACTCTACACCACTGGATTGGCAGTTCCTTAGAACTACACTATAGTATTTATCACAGAGCCCACTGTACAGTACATGAGCAATAAGTGAATATGAAAGTAATCATGATAATACTATAAGGTATTTGTTTTGTAATTAGTATTACATTTCAAGGCAATCAAATGCAAAGAATTTTGAGTAATAACTCATGGACAACTAGACTACCTTCAATTAGAGATCATTCTCCTCTCACATCTTTAAAACTTTCAATTCCTCTATCTCAAGCGGCTCCAGCAATCTGATTTTTTTAATTTTATTTTAAAGAGAATAGAACAAAACAAAACAATACAGAACAAAACAAAGCAAAAGAAAACAGAATAGAGTCAAACATAATATAGCATTTCAAAACAGAACACTGCAAGCTATACAGGTTTTTAAAACATAACAACAGGAGATTAACAATGGTTACCCTAGTGTCTCTTGCTTTCTTCAAAATGGTTGTTCATACATTTACAGACAATAAACTCAAACAAAACAAAGTAATATAAAACCAGATAAAACAAAAGA
>RJWT010012352.1:0-22512 GCA_004365215.1 Cuniculus paca
TGTGTCACTTACACTGGTTTGTTTGGATTGGCTTTACTCTGTTTTATTTTGCTTGGTTTTATTCTCTTTAAAATACAAATAAAATAAAAATTTCGAAGTGCTTATATGACTGTCACAGGGAAAATGGATAAGCAAGTTGTAATTTACGCATATGAGGTGTGATCAAAAATATGATAATCATTTTTTAAATTTATTATAGTAAAAAGGATAATGTTGTTAATCCCTCTCAAAATATTCTCCTTCACTTCAAACACATTTATCCCATTGCTCTTACCACTTTTTGAAGCAGGTCTGGAAGCCTTTTTTTCATGAGTGTCTTTAGTTGCATTGCTGTGGCTGTCTCCATGTCCTGAGTCAATTCAAAACATTTACCTTTCATGGTTATTTTGACTTTGGGAAAGGGTCAGAAGTTGCATGGTGCCAGATCCAGTAAACAAAGTGAATGAGAACACACTGTAATGCTTGTATGAGCCTGGTATTCTTTTGGGTGGCACTCAGCAGCAGCTTTCACTGAATTTTTGAATGTACCTTATAAAGACACTCATGAAAGAGGACTTCCAGAACTGCTTCAGAAAGTGTGAAGAATGATGGGATAAGTGTGTTCAGATTGAGAGAGTGTTTTGAAGAGGATTAATCGCTATGTGTCTTCTACTAATAATTTTTTAATTTAAATATTCACCATATATAGTTTGACCATACCGTGAACATTGACTCCTGGGCTATGGTTAAATTTCAATGACTTAGATTTACATACAGAAACATGAAAAGATTTCAAAAATATAATGTTAAATGGAGGAAAAATTGATTTCAATCTTCAAATTATCTATGTTAAGCAATCAGAAACACACAAATATAGAAATACAATAGATAGTTGTTTACAAACAGTAATTTACATGCATCCAAATAAACATGAAAGGAAAACAGAGTAAGTATATATTCACAATTAGAATGTACATATGAAAGAGCTAAAGGGAGAAATAGGGATGGAAGAGAAAACATCATGAAAGGAAATAATAATGTGAGAGCTCTTTCTGAACAGTGAATTAAGATGATGAACAAATCTATCCTGTGCCCTTTAAGGACCAAGATCGTTCCCCAAATAGGCACATTATCTCGTTTTATCCTCACAATGACAGGAGATACCATCATTAATGCCATTTTACTGTTTAGAAAACTATGTCTCAGAGAAGGTAAGAAATTTTCCCAAGGCCACAAAGTAAGTTAGCAGTAGGAGAGGAATTTAGATTCGCGCTGTGTGACTCTGAGTCTGCATTTTTGTCATAATGCTCTGCTACCTCTGTTCAAAGAACAACTTCGTTCACGTTCGATATGGTATAGCATAAGAAAGTGCAAGTATATTAAATTATCTTGCTCCCATCCAAGTTTTCCAGAATATAAGATGTTCTCTGATACAGGCTTATTTTTAGTTGACTAGCAACACCTGACCAAGCAAAATAACAACTTGAGCTCAACAATTTCACAGCCCGTAATGAAAACCAAAGCCTAAACAAAAACTTTTCTCACAGCCCATCTTTTTGCGTGATACAGCAACTTGCACCTTAGACCATCTTTTCCCAAATAAGTTGCATAAGATTTTCAATGTCAAATGCACAGTTATGTAAGAGTCAAAAATCTATATAAACTCAATACTACACTTTGTTTAGTCTTAACAAAAACCTCACAAGTAAATTTGCCCCCCAAAATTATATTAGAACAAAAAATGCAGCCTTAGGATTTCCTGAAAACCAAGTATTGGTATCCCTAAATAATGCCTTGCACATTTTCTATGCTTGATAAATGGTGCATGGATAGGTAAATGGATGGATGGGTATGTGGGCGTGTGGATGGATGGATGGGAGTTTCAGTAAGTAAGTAGGTAAATTATATGTATTCATGGCTCCATGGCAGGAAATTTAACTAACACAACCTACATGCTTCCATGAGTACATCTGAGTGGTTACCCAATTCAAAAAAAAAAATACCCTTGAAAATTTATTGATGCTTTCATTGGTATTTTCTCTTTACTTTCAGAAAATTTATCCTTCGGCCATTGACTTCTGTGAAAGCACCAGCAGCCAGGTGAATGACAGCAGTGTGACTGAGTTTAGAAACTGTCTTAGAGACTCCAAAGAGGAAATTGCTTCTTGTTCTTTCTTTACTTGCATTTTAGCCTAGTCTTGGTGTTAGGAGGAAAGATGATAAGAAAACTCATCATTAGCTTAACAGAATGTCAGTGTTTCAAAATAAAGAGAGCTCCAGCAGACCCTGGGTTCAGCTTTTGTGTTTTTAAATGCCCTGGGAAATGTGTTTCCATGAAGTGCTCTTTAGAAAAGCTCCTTCCATATTGCAGAGTTGTTGCAGCTGCTGCTGTGTCCCTAACTTGCTCCTCTCTCCACATCCAGAGTTGTTTTCCTTCTTTTCAGTGTTCCTCATATTAGGCAAAGTCACCGAGATTCTGTATCAAATGTGTCCCTGAGATAGACAAGGACTCAGGAGACCAGAGACTAGGAAGTGAAAAATTACAACTCAGATTCCTAAAATAATCATTTCAGTTTCCATAAAAGATTTCCCCACTGGAATCATTTTCATTTGAGCTTTGTCCAGCGCCATTAAACAATGTTCTGCCTGCTTGCAAGTTAGAAGGAGCTCAAATACAGACAGTAGCAGAGTTGCAGCTTGTGTGCATGAAAATGTCTGCTGCTTTCTGCACAGTAACCCTTTCTCAAACGGGAAGGAAAGTAAGAGATGAAGGGAGGAAGGAAAGAGGGGAAGGGAAGGGGATGAAAAACATAATAAGATGTGTTACACACATGTACCAACTCCCCACAGCATTACGTACTACAGACATGTTCTAATCAGAAAATAAATTAAAAAAAAAAAGAAATATAGGTCCAGGGATATACCTCAGTGGCACAAGCACCTGCCTGACAAGTGTGAGGTCATGAGTTCAATCCCCGGTACCAAAAAAACCAGAAATATTGTAAGCTCTTTCCATGTTTCCATATACAGTAACCTGCTTCTGTCTTTTGGATATTTAACGTCCTCCAAAGGTCCATGTGTTAAAGGTGTTGTTCCCCAGGTGCCTCTAGGACATTTGTGGGAGTCTTTAGGTCATTGAAGCACGACCACAAAGAGGACTGAGGATCCCTGGCCCATCCTCGCCCCTCTTCCCTGGTTCCAAGTGAGAACTTTATGCCCCAATGCACATTCTCCCTACCATTTGTACCAGAAGGTAGTACAGTCAAATGAGGATCCTTGCCAAGTCTGCACTCTGCTTTTTGAACTGTGAACTAAATAACCCTTTTCTCTTTATAAGTTAGGTACCTCGGGTATTTTGCTGTCATGTGAAGCTGATTAACAACAGCTATCTATATTGAAATGTATGAAAGTACCAAAGATCCTTCTCTCTAGCTTATTAGCCTACTGTTAATTCCCAATTAAAGGAGGAGATTTCAGGATTATAGGATATTTCATGACTGTTAGTTCTTGACCTGGAGTAAGTTGCTTAACCTTTTTAAGCCTAAGTTTGTTCATGCTTAAAGTGAAAGAAAATAAAGTGAAAGAAAAGTTGTTGAAAAGATTCATTCAGTGAACAGTTTTTGAGACACTGGCCATATAAGTGTCTTGAGTGGGTACTGGAACTCCGAAGATACAAGAAATCTGAAAACTCACAGGTGAGAGAGACACACAGACTGACAGTACAACATGTAGGTCAGTGATGTCATAGCTAGGAAAACTGGATTCAGAGTCATTCAGGCCTAAGATGAAATCCTGCTGCAGCCACTTCATCATTGTATGATATTGGGGGATGATTCAACCTCTCTGAGCCTACTCTTATACACAGATATAATAATGCCTTTCTCCTGTTTTATAATGTTTAGATTAGATACAGTGTCCAGCCCATGAAAGTATTAAGTGCTATGGGAAATACAAATGACACAACAGTCCTAACCAAGCACAGTATCTGGTAAGCAACATTATACATTATAAATGTTAACTATGCCCTTGTCCACATCACGTCTTCCCCCACAAATAAGGTCCTTTGCTAATTCGCATAAGGCAAAAAAAAAAAAAAAGGCAAAAAATGAACCTGAGGTCTTAGAGATTCAAGACTGGGAGAAGAACCCAGTAGCCAGCTGCCTGGAAAGCTCAGGCTGACTCTTTCTGGAAAGGAAAATATAGCTGCGAGTTTAAGTGGCCCAGTGAGCTACCGGGAGAGGCCAGGGCAGGCCAGGGCAGGACACAGGTAAATCACCTTCAGACCATGGGTCTGGGGCAACCATGACTCGTTCTCCCACTGAGAATTCTTGGAGAGACAGCAGATGTACTGACAGCAGGTGCTATGAACTGGGCCAGTCACTACAGACAGAAGCCATGGCCTTGCACGGTAATGACTGCCGACACCGAGGAGGAGACTGAGAGTGCACTGTTATTATGGATATGGCCGCTGCATGTGCTCAGCACACTCCCCTGCACACAGGACTTTACTAACTTAGACAACACAAGCATCGAGGACTCTCTTGGTGGTTGGGAACAGACCCAAGCCAAACTGACTCAAGCAAAAGATTAAAATTTTGCTATCCCACCTAGTTAAAGATTCAACTTCAGTCAGGACTGGACCTGGGTTTGCAAGAAACCCGGATTCCAACACTAGGAACCTGTCTTCTTCCTTTCATAATACCTGTTTTCCTCTATTTTTGTCTTCTCTTAAAACTGTTCTTCTCATGAAAAGCAAAGATAACAAAATACAGGTTTATTCCTGATTTTTTCAGGAACCCCAATAAAAATAAATAAATTCTCTTTGTCAATAGTTTCAGCAATGTCGCAGAGTTCCTACTGGCTCTGAGTGGCCAAGCTCAAGTGATACCTGCTGAGTCTCCATCCGTGCTGTTCCCTCACACCAACAATGAATTAGACCCATCAGACACACCTGCCCTGAGAATGGAGGAGAGGCAGGTTCTCAAAAGACAACAGGTGTATTATTATTCAGGCAGACCATGAACGTGGGCAAATAAAAACTCCAGGCATTTGCTACATTTCCCTGCTCTTCTTTTTCTACACATACATAACATATCAGAGAGCGTAGTCAATAGTTAACCAATCTCAGATGATTTCAGGAAGAGTAAAAAGAGAAACAGACTAGAAATGCCATTATAGCAGTTAATTATGTCAAATTTATCACCCTGATTGATCACACAGCATTTAACCTTAAGAACTCCACACTGTCTGGTTTTGTTTTATTTTAAGAAATGTGAGGCAAGGCTTACAAAACTAGCAGATACAACTGTGACTTACAAAATGAAAAAAGTAAACAAGAAGCACAATTTGATATGATTTAATAAAAGATGTGTTTCCACTACTTCTCCTGGGAACCTCAGCCCATTTTCTTTCTACTGACAGTTATTATCTCTACCTTTATTGAACAAAGGAACTCAGAACCCAGCTGCCGAGGATCAGTGAAGAAAATCATTCTTTTATTAATAAGATTGTTATTAGCAGGGGGAAAAAATCCATGTTTGGGGGTTGGCACTGAAGTTACACACCATTTAGAAGAAATATGGTTGACTAGTGCCAACATTATTTCAGGCAATTTCATGATCAAATGTGCTATTAGGTTGTTTAAAATTTTTATAGTGATTGTAAATCAGAACTATTTTCTATTTGCCCTAAATATTTAGGTGCTACAGGGAAAGCAGATCAAATTAAATGGTATTGTGCACATTTTTTACTGAGATCTCCTAGGGATATAAATCACCCCACTTGCAGCATGGAGTTCGTCAGTAAACATGTTTGTGAAAACAACATTTGAATCTCCTCCAGCACTCTCATTAAAGGAATAATTTAGTTAACGAAGGCACTATATGTTTTTTCAAGAACCACGTGCCAAGATTCAAAGGATACTACTCAAAGTTTCCCCTGCGATCCTATAGGGATAAGTTTTGAGCTACTTTATTTCATTTTTCATCCTTGAATAACAACACGGAATAAGAATCAGAACAAGAAAAACAAACAAATGTCTGTAGACATGTTGGAAGGAATTCTTTTTAGAAACAAAAGGTCAATATCTATTAAACTTCGAGCTGCATAGTCCTTGTAGAGCTTTGACCTCCTGATACACTCATGCATATGCATAAAGATAGACCTACCAGGCTAGTTAATGCAACCTTGGTTATAGTAGCTAAAGAACAGAAGCAACCCAATGTCTTTCAGTGTTGTGCTGATTAAATCAATACCTCACAGTGGAATTGTGCCTTTTCTAAATCGTGCTTCTCTGAATTGTGACCATCCATATTAATTTGGATTAGGTTCAACTATGGGTAACTGCAAGTCTCAAAATGATCAGGGCCTAAGTAACAAAAAAGTTTTTCTCATTAGTTTAATAAATTAAAAGATAGTCTAGCTAAGATTGAAAAAGAAATCCATAGTTTCAGAGAAACTATATCCTCCTAGCCTATTGTTCTGCCATGGGTGTCCTCCTCTCTTAAATTTACTTCATAGTGTAGGATAGCTGCTGGAGCTCCAGCTATTATATTCTTACTCTAGCTGGCAGCAAAGAAGAAAACTGGCAAAGATCATACCTCCTGATGGTAAGGAAACTCCCCAGAAATCACACATGCTGTATTTACTTATAGAAACTTATCCACATAAACACACTCAGTTGCTTGGAAAACTATCTTACTGTAGTTTTGTTGTATCCCAAACCACCACCCCAACACTCAGTAGCTCAAAACAAAAAGTAGTTATTTCACACATGATTCTATAGGCAAGTAGTTTGGGGGGCAGTGTGGCTGAGCAGTTTTCTGGTCTTGACTGAACCCATCTCATGCACTAGCAGTTGGCTAGTCGCCTGGGTGGTTGAGGACTGGCTGGTCTAAGACACCCTCCAAGGAGATGCTTGGTCTCTTCCTGTGGTCTCACATCCACCAGAAGGCCAAGCAATGGCTTGTTCAAATGTGGCTGGGCAGGGTTTGCAAGAGATTAAGTGAAAGTGTGCAAGATTTCCTGAGGTTTTAGACTCAGAACTGACACAATGTTACCTCTGTCACCCTGCACTGGTCAAAACAAGTAACAAAATTGTCCTGCAGATTCCAGATCTACATAGAAAAATGTTATAAAGTCATGCTGCAAAGAAATGTGCATTCAGAGAGGGGAAAATTTGTGATCATTGTTACAAAAGCTATTCCACAAAATTACAATCTTTATTCTGGGGGACAAAGGACCCAGCTAAAAATTAAAAATCATTTTACACTACTATGGAAAAAGGGAGAGATGAATATTTGAAGGTTGCTTGCATCTTCTGTGATATACATTTTTAAAGCTTTATTTCTACAGAGAGAGGGTCTTGGTATGTGGCTCAGGCTATCCTTGAATTCACTAAATTGTCTAGACTGGGCTTCAATTTATGATCCTCTTGCATTAGCCTCCCGCCTGGGATTTCAGATATGCACCACCATGCCCAGCTTTAAAGCCCCATTTTCAGTGCAATTCTTAGAAGTTTCCTTGCTCATTGAGCTAAAATTATACTCTGCAGATATTTTTTACCTGTATCTTTTGTGAAAGGATGCTGATCCTTCAATTAGAGTATGGGGTGGCAGAAGGGAAGAATTGAGCCATCCTCTGAAGACACCATGAGCTTGGATCCCATCTTGACTGACACATAAACATTTCTTTTGAAACAAGTGTCTCTCTTATCTGAAAGCAATAAATCTCTTGTTTAAATGTCAGGACTATGGGACTGTTACTTTGGCTTTCAACAAACCCACAAGACTTACAAAAACTCCACATGATCAAAATGAGAGGAGGTCAAATAGTGAAATCTGGAAGGAATCCCTTAGTATCCAGGGCATGAATAGATGCGCACACACCCCCATCAGAGAGGATGTTGGAACTGGTCCATGGACACGTTGGCATTTTCTTTCTCCCTTTGTAATTCTTTTCCCCTCTCGGAATGAGTGGAATATAAATCAGTAGCCTACAGTACTTCTGGTTAACAAGGTTCTCATTTGGGAGGTTGCAGCCTAGGAGGCTATTAAAAAGAGAAAGAAAAGCTTCTTCTATAAACAGTTTCTGCCAGCTGCTGAGAGCTGGAGAGGAGGGAGGGCACTGGGGTGACAGCACAGAGCAGGACCATTAAGGAAAGAAAATCTGTAGAGTAAGAATTCTCAATCCGTGACTCTGGCATAGGATCCATGAATAGAAGCTCAAAGCGCCACAAAAGACTCCCCCGGGGAGGAAGGATGAGAGAAAGAGAAGCTTCTGCCAACCCAAAAGGGCCACCGCCATGAACAGTATGAGGCAAGGGGCACAGCACCCTGCAGGTTGCAAAATGTTTAAAACCACATTCCTGAACTTTCAAGATGGAGGAGAGGTGGCCTCCTGCCTGCCATCAGTCCTACAAGGGTCCTAACAAGGGCTTGCACTCACAGGTGATATTGTGTGACAACACCAGATTCAATACTATTCGAGCCTCATTATCTCAATTAACCTTCACCAGGCTGGAGCTAATTACGGTCCCATTTTAACAATGAACCTAGTGATGCTCACAATCTTCTCAAGTTTACTTAGTTAAGAAAGGGAAGAGCTAGAGTTCAAAACCAGTTTCTCTAGCTACACAGGCCATACACGTGGGCCTCTGCACCATATTTGCCTTTTATTAGATTAAAGAGTCATTGAGGACATGTACCCCATCTCATCATAATGTTATCCTTCTCCAAGATTATTCAGAGGATGAGATTGTTGATGGACACCATCTCTTTCACTGAAGAGCTCCTGAACTTTGGAAAATACAACAGAGTTTACATATAAGAATGAAGATATATGGGCTGGGGTGTAACTCAGTGATAGACTATGGACCCAGTATGTGTGAGGTGCTGAGTTCTATCTCCAGCACCACAAAAAACCATCAACAAAAGAAGCAACATTACACACAAGGAATGTAAACACTATATATTACAAACATGTACCAAAAAAATGAAGGAGATCAAGAGAGGAATGGAGGGGGGAGGGAGAAGAAGGAAGGGGGATGAAAAGTAGAAATTAAGATGTATTAAGGACATGTACCAATTCCTTACCAGAAAAGTAAACATTATGTACTACAAATATATACTAATAAAAATTTTAAAAGAAAAGAAAAAGAGGCAACATTAAAAAGGGAGTGATGCAAATGTTCGAGGTACTGTTCTACTGTCCAGATTCTCTGCCTTAATCATCTGATGAAAGACTTACTGCTTTCATTTTAGAGATGAGAAAACAGAGGCTCGAAGCATCCACATGGGCAGGATCTCACAGTCAAAGAGCAGCACGACCAGAATTCAATCCCAGACTCTTTTCTTATTCCTTGGCCCTAAGTGACAACTTAGCCATTCACTGTTTTGCTCGTCTTCCAAATGGAAATGCATACTTACTGTGTTTGGAAACATTTTTAATATCTGGGGTTGAAGGCAGGACTGGAAAAAGCAACTTTTATGCCTCCATTTGAGTAAAGAAGAACAATTTCTGAGACTAAGAGGAAGTAAGAAGGAGAAAAGAAAAGGAGGGAGCAAGGAAGTCAACTTGGAGATAGCTGACAGGCTGGGTGGGCTGCGGGACAGGATTGGAAAGAGAGAAGATGCAGGAAGACAGCGGAAGAGAAGCGTGCAGTTGTGATTGTGTGTGGCAGGAGAGAGACAAGTCTACAAGGTGTCAGAGCAAAGCAGTGGTCAAGGTCTAGGGCACTGGAGTCCAACTACCTGGCTTCCAACATCAGTATTTTCCATTCTAGTTCTAGTTATCCTAACATCTTTTTTCCATCCACCCCTTGCTTTCCAAGTCAGCAACAAAGTCAGTCCCGCAAGGGTCTGCTGTGAGGAATAAAAGTGAAAAGGAAAATGGGTGCTTGGCAAGGTGGCTGACTCTGTGCTCAGGATGTGGTGGGGATAGCTGGAGTGCACCCCAGGGCTCTGCCAAACCCGGGGTTGAAGGGGAAGAATGACGTCTATGGTGAAGAACATCATAACAACAGCGATAACTTATTCTCAAATGTGCTAGTTATCTGTTGCTGCAGAACAAATGACCCCAGCACTTAGTGGCTTAAAACAATACTCATTTATTATCTCATAGTTTTGGGGGATCAGGGTTCTGGACTTAGTTTATGTGGGTTCCTCTAATTCAAAGTCTCTCATGAAATTGCAATTAAATTATAAGGTGCTGAGTTCTCATTGGAAAGTTCAACTAGTGGGATCTTCTAAGGTCATTGACATGATGGTCAGAAAACCTTCATGCATTGTCCCATTGGACTCTCCACAAGACTGACTCGCAACATGATAGCTGGCCTCCCCCAGAGTAAGTGTCCTGTCAGATAGCGCATCCAAGACACAAGTAATACACATTTCGTAGCCTAATCTCAGAAGTGACAGCCCATTGCGTCTGCCATTTTCTATTCATTAGCAGCAAATCAGTCCGTGAAGCCTGCAGCCAAGGGGAGGTATTGCACAAGGGCATGAAGATCTCTGGAGCCCCTCAGAGAGGCTGCCTGCCACACTGTATATTAAATGAGGTCACACAAAGTTTTCAGTCATCCTATCACCTCATCTCTTAACACACCACCTGCCTTCTCACTGAAAAGCGTGGTGTAAATTGAGCTCGCCATCATTCTCAAGAATATGGAATCAAGGCAGAGCTATGGTTTTCAAGCTCTTGTGACATAAACACTTCCTGAAACAAAATCTCCCTCAGTAAGTAAGTGAATAAACACATTGTTTTATATTCATAAAATCAAACACTACTCAGCCAAGATTTTTAAAAATAGAAAAGAACTGATACATAAACAACATAGAAGAATAACCAAAGCAATTTCTAAGCAAAAGAAGCTTGATTTGGGAGTATATACTGTAGGATTTTATTTAGATGAAACTCTAGAAGGAAAAACCTACTAGTTTGTGATTAAAAAGATCTCATGATTCCTTGGGGGTCAAGGTGAGGGTTTAAGGAAAATAAGAAAATCTCATTATTGAATCTTCACTGAAGGGTGTACAGAGGAGGTGTCTTGGTTACTTTTTTTCATTGTTGAGACAAAATACCACAAGCCCCCAGGCCATCTTTTGTATTTCTTTGTTCCATCTCAGCAATGGAGGTTTCAGCTCTATCTTTACACCCACAGCTTTCCGACCAAACTCACAATGTTTTAAATCACCATGCTGGGCTCTTTGCTCTTGATTCCCAACATAAATCTGGCTAAAAGCTGCCAACAATAGCCATGCCACTGCCTCAACATTTGACTACCTTGAAATTTCTTTCGCTGGATTAATCAGGCCACTGCCCTTAATCTTAGTTTTAGGCAAAGTTTCTGGACATGAGCAGAACGCAGACAAACTTTCTGCCAAAACATAGCACACATGGTCTGGAGTCCCACACCCAATGCAGAAACCTCCCAAGCCTGGTCTTTACCAGCAGGCTTTCTATCAGCCTTCTGGTTTCTGGAGCTCTGACCAGAATCTCCCCTAGAGAACAGCCTAAGCCGATCCAGCTCCACTCTTTCAGGTGACATCTCTGAACCTTTCCAAACTCTTCCCACAAGCCTTTCCCAAAGTCCCTTGAACCACATGGTCAGGTATAATCACAGCAACGACCCCACTCCTCTGGTACCAAATTCTGTCTTGGCTACTTTTTTTTGTTGTTGAGACAAAATACCTGATGCCCAAAGTGAAGTAAGGAGAAGTTTATTTCTTACAGTTTTGGGGGTTTCAGTCCATACTCAGCTGGTTTCAAGGCAGCGTGGTGTGACTGAGGGGCAGCCCTTCATGGCGGCTGCAAGCAGCAAGCATGAACCACACCAAAGAGAGAAAAACACACCCCCATTGCGAACTTACATTGTATGTTGGTTCCACACCTGGGAGGGTGCAGAACTCACACCACCAATCCCAGCACTACACATGAATCAATCATAAACATTAGATTCAGCCACTTCCTTGACTACATGAGGCCATCTATATACAAACCATAACAGGAGAGGTAATCTAAAGGTACAGTAAATGTTTAAATTTAAAATTTTATTATAGGAAAAGACACATTTCTACTAATTCCCCCTCAGAGTCTTCCCCCTTGCTTCAAACACAATTATTTCATCATTCCTGCTACTTTCTAAAGCAGTTCCAGAAGTCATCTTTTGGGTCTTTAGTTGCCTTTTGTGGCTGCACTGATGTCCTGAATCAATTCAAAATGTTGACCTTTCATGATCATTTTGACCTTGGGGAAGATACAGAAGGGACACAGTACCAGATCCAGTGAACAAGGTGGATGAGGAAATATCAAAATATTTTAACAAGCCTGCATTTCCATTGGACGACACTCATCAATAGCATTCACTATTTTTATCACACCTCATGAAGACACTCACAAAAGAGAACTTTCAGAACTGCTTCAGAAAATAGTAAAAACTATTGCATAAGTGTGAAGTGGGGGATGTTATTTTGAGGGGAAATAATGGGAATGTATTTTTTACTGTAATATTTTTTCAATTTAAATATTCACCTATATTTTGATCATGCCTTATAAAATGCACACATCTTAATGAATATAAGATACACCTCGATAGAATTGAAATACACTGAATTACTCCGATCACAGCAAGGTTGACCCCATAGCTGTATTCAACACAGTTCCTGCCTTGAAATCCTGACAATCCCCTCTATTTGCCTCCACATACACAACCCCTGCCCCGCAGATCCACAAAGCATCTAAGAAATTGCAGGAGTAGAGGAATTTGTCTCCCATGTAGGCTTGTGTGGTCCTAGGTAAGAATTGGAATAATAACTTCTAGTTACTCAGTATGTCCAAGTCCAAGAGCTTATCAAGGTCAGATAGCTAGAGTCTGGTTCTAAGCAAGTGCTCCAGACCATTTTCTTAACACAATGAGGCAAATGAACAAATGGAACTATAGGAAGGACACATCTGGGTATCACCTTGCCCAGTAAGCTTAAACAAGAAGCTGTCCTCTGTGGCCCTCAGTTGGACAGATGGTGACTGCTTTTTGTGCCCCTCTAGACACCGTGGGGTTCACTCTACAAGCCTCCCAGCCATTCCCATTTCTCATGGAAATTTCAGTGTTATCCACTGGGATCTGGCACAAGCTTTTGATATCCTTTTAAGAAAATGTGTTGTGGGTTGAATTGGGCCCCTAAAAACAGGTGTAGAAATCCTAACCCTGGATACTTATACATATGATATTATTTAAAACAAGGTCTTTGTAGAAGTAATAAATTTAAAATGAAGTCACACTGGAATAAATTCAGTATGACTGGTGTCCTTATATGAAAAGACAGAGAGACATCCAGGGAGAAGAACAAAGACATCAAACATGGAGATTGGAGTGATGCACCTACAAGCCAAGGGAAACCAAGGATTGGGGGCAACACAAGAAGCCAGGAGAAATGCATGGAGCAGGTTCTCCTAGAGCTTTCAGAGAAAATGTGTCCCTGCCAACACTTTGACCTTGGACTTCTAGCCTCCAGACCTGTAACAGAATAAATTTCTGTTAATCACACTTTGTGCCAGTTTTTTATGGCAGTCCTAAGAAATGAATACACAGTGGACTGAACAATCTAAAACGAGTAGGTGGTCAGTCAATCTCTAGTTCCTCTCCCCATTGTGAGGACCTTCTCTTGTAATGTTGGTAGGGAGAAATGTCTCCCACTGACACTGTTATGTTATTTTGGACAAATCATTTTAAACTCACTGCTCATTTCCTCAGGGCTGTCCCCCCAGTATGGTTACAGTGAGGGTAAAATGAGGTGATGTATGTCATGCACCATATACATAATTCAGCCCAAAAGTGCTCAATTAGTGCTCTAATTATGCTCAGTTCTGTTTCACCGATATTGTTGAGTAGTATCTAAGTGTTCAGTGCTGGGAATATCATGAGAATAGGAAATGTGGCCCTTTGCCTCACAGAACTTCACATAATGGGGAACCAGACAATTGGAGAGCTAGATTTCATGAGATGGGGGCTACAAAGGGCCACTCTCATGTCATCCTTTGCAAAGTGGTTTTTGCTCCAGTGTTCTGTAGGCTCTGTTCCTACCTAGGTAACTGACTATCTCCTGTTTATAAACCCCATCTTAATTTATTAAAGCCCCTGTTTGCTTGACCTTACTACAACATCCCAGACTGCCTAAAACCTCTGCTTTATTAAAGCTCCTTAATTTTAACTTTAAAGTGCATACTTACTACTATCATTATTATTATCAGTATACTAAAACTTGCCATTAAAAAATTAAATTAACCAGTGCAGAATCCATCAAATTAAAAGTAAAACTCTCCCAGAACCTATTAACAGAGGTCCTCTTTGTTATCAGTTTTTTATATCCTCCTAGAAATGTTGTGTGCATCTAGGGTAGACATTGTTAGATGTTTCCTCAATAGCCATCTACCCTCCAGCTTTCTCTTCACTGACAGAAATCCAAATTTGTTTAGACTGCAGTAAATCCATCTGCAAGTGATGAAGCATGATTGGACTAAACCCACACATGCAGCCCCAACCTCTTTCACCAGATATTTTATTTCCCAGCTTCCCTTGCAGCTCACAGTTCTGCAGCCTTGCTGCTTGAGCACAGAAATGGTACTCAAGAGATGCTACAGCCATCTTGCAATCATGTGGTAGCAAGAATAAGGACAAAATGATATATGGAAAAGATGATTGAGCAGCACATTTTCTACCTGCAGACTTCTTATAGGAGGGATGGGGGGACCTCATTTGTTTTAATCATTCAGTGCTGCAGTTGTTTATCTGCAGTCCAAATCATTACTGATTAATGTGAAATGTACAAGCACACATACACACGCATAACTGGTATAGGGTAAAGATGACTGAAACCCCTGACTCAAACTAGATTAAATAATAAGAACATTTACGATCTGATATTAGTAGAAATTGAAAGACAAGGCAAGTTTCCAGCACAGAATGATCACCCAGCTTATAACATCATTAAAAATATGGTTCTTGGGTACCATGCATGGGCCATGAGGAGGACAGCCAGACGCCAACCCCTTCCTGTGAGTCAGCACCATTCATGGGCCATGGGGAGGAGAACAAAAAGCCAGCCACTTCCTGTGAATCAGCACCATGCACAGGCCATGAAGAAGACAACCAGCTGCTACCCGCTCCTGGCATGTGGGCTGGGAGACAAGAAGAGCCCAGGTTCCACCACCCACACCATAAGTGACGGGCTGATTCAGAGAAACACAGGCTGAGATGGTAGTTATTGAAGCAAAATACAATTTAATGTTTGTAGTGTTTTTAGTATTTCATTGACTTTGCAGGCCTAAAACCAGTAATCTGATCATCTATTTAGAGGATAAAAATATGCAGTATAGCATTTTGGGGGGATCTCCTTCTGAATGTGGTAGCCATTGTTAATCCGCTATTAACTTGTTTTAAAGTTCTGTATCATTTTCATTGTTTGGTTTGGTTTGGTTTTATTCTGTTTTACCTTGTTTTATTTTGTTATATCTGATGGCATGGGCAATTATTTCAAAGATAACATGATATATTATGGTAACTATTTTGGATTTACTACTATCTTGTTTTGAAGTCCTGTACATTCATTGTTTTGTTTTTATTGGTTCTATTCTGTTCTGTTTTGTTTGATTTTCCTATGTCTGATGGTATGGGCAGCTATTTTGAAGACAAGCGGCATTATGGTAGCCATTGTTGATTTCCTATTACCTTGTTTTCAAACCCTATTTTGTTTTGATTGGCTGTATTCCATTTTATTTTGCTTTGTTTTATTCTGTTTAAAATAAAAATTTTTTTAAAAAGAAAAAAAATATGGTTCCTTCCAAATGCCTGTTCTGCATTCCTCCATTACCTTTGTCCTGAAGTTAATTCCTTTCATGGTTACCAGATGGTCACAAAAGCTATTGGCATCACATGCTTCCTTATTCCTGCAAAAGACAGAGCCCTGCCTCCCTTTAAGTCTAACCCTGAAGTTTAATTAGACAAATGTCGGGCCCTATGCCTAACACAGGACCCACTTGTCATCAGAGGATATTGTGTGCCCATTGATTTAAAACACAAGGATTCAATCATAAATTTGGGGATAGATTTGCTCCATGAATAGAATCCAAGTTGTATGCAGAAGACGAGAAAAGGAGATGCTGCTAGCTGGAGAACCAAGAGGATTAGTTATAGTCTATAACCACCAAAAATTCAGTGTCACTCTTTCTCTCACCAAAAAAAATAAAATAAAATAAAATAAAATAATAAAATACAGTGGGCATAAGACCCCGTGGGTCTTGGGTGGGGAGCTGTGGAAGCAGGGTGTGAGCCTGTGTGGGCAACAGAAGAAGAAAAAGACTGGCCAAGCAGAAGAAGGATGAAAGAATGTAGATGGGAGTAAGGGGGAGAAAAATGTGAGTACTCGAGTTGCCATGGGTGCAAAACTTTACAGGAAATGAGAGAATGATGAAGAGATGTCCATTCTTAGGAAAATTCTGTACCTTGTCAATGTATCTGAAAGAATATACATAGAAGTGATAGAGCTTCAAATAAAGTGTGGGAATCAGTAAGTAAAGATTCAGCATAATGCTCTATCTCTGGCAGGTGAGGTATGGGTGACTCAGGCAGAAGTAGGTTCCAGGTAAATGTTAGTTGGTGGACTTGGGGATAGGTTAGCAGGTGACTGTTGTTATGAATAAACAAAAATAGGGCTACAGTAGAACAACCATAAGGATGTATTTAGAACCACGGAGTACGATAAATTCAATTCTGATACAAACTCCAAATAAAGTGTTGAATATTTGGAACAATCTTTTCACATGGAGTTGGGTAATTTTCCCCATTCATTTACCTGTAGTAAAAGATCTATGTTACTCCTTGGGATTTCTGGAATAACCTGCAAATTCGTGCAAAAGAATACTTAGTTTTACAGAGGAATTTCATTCCTCCCTTCTTTCCTTGCTTCTTTTCTCTTCCATATATCAGACCAAACCCTTCCACTTTGTACCTCCTGAGCACCACATTAATTAAATCCACCTTATTCTTTTCTAATAGCTACACTGGAGTCTGTTGTGTAGATGTCTTAAAATGTATTTAGCCAGTACCCTATTGATAGAAAATGTCTGTAAGTTTTATTTTCCTTCTCAACTGTTTTGTCAGGATTACTGGAGACAGGAAAAAATGTCTCCCACTAGCAAAGGGATGCCACTAAGCCAGGATCTGCCCCCATCCAAGTGCTGTTGGTAAAATTTGCCCCTCACCCTGGACATGGCCATCGCTGGAGATAGAAACATCCTATTTGCCCTCCTCAGGTTAGCTTCTAACATTCACATGAAGCCCAAAGGAAAGAAAATCCGGCACATATCGTGAGCACCCTCTGGAAGCTATGAAGAGATAGGTTGCTCTTAAGCTGTTATTAACACCTGATAACTCATTAAAGCCAGACTAATTATCAACAAGCAGCAGGTTGCTTTCACACTTTACCCATACCAGCTCCATTCTGAGTGATGGCTAAATTTGACCCAGAAAATCAGCCTTTTCCTGTAACCTGTTAACGTTTTAGACTAATTAGTTCTTTCTTCATCTACTGCCTTGAGTAAAGAAATGACTGGAATATACATTTCCCTCTATTAGATGTGTAAGCCTTTCTAATAAAGTATGATGATAACGATGTGAATAATAATAATGCCCACTGCTTAGATCACTTACTATACACTATGTGTTTTACATAGATAATCACCTTGTATTTTATCAATGTGATATGAAAATAGGCATGAAGAGTATTAACTAACTGCCTGCTATGTTGCCTCTAGCATAGAGTGTCCAAGGTCTTTTGATCCAAAGCTTCAAGTTTAGAGTCAGATGAATTGGCCCTGACTACCAGGAGGAAAAGTCAATAAAAAGGGTAAGGACTTCACAACTGAGATTACCCAAGATGATTTGTGCATGTTTCCAAAATCTATCATACTGATCACCACAGAATAGGTGCTCAATAAAATTTTGTCATGAAAAAGAAAGCCAAGACCTTTCCTGGATTGCTTTGTAGATGCCAGAAAATGAGCTAAGCAAAAAGTATCCTGACATGATTGAGTAAGCTGGCTTGTCTCCTACTTTGTATCTCCTACTGGCAGTCATATAGGGTGACTCAGCACTGGAAAATGAGTGTGTGCACACAAAATGAACTGCTTTTCCTACGGCAGCCTTCTCAAAGAAAGCTGAATCACAGCTCCAAGGCATTGAGTGGAGCTAGGCAAACAGCACATTCCTTCCTCAGCATTATAAAGGACATCATAACAGAATATCCTGCAATCAGAAAAGACAAAAAAATGTATAACTATCCAAAATAAAACAAACAGAAAACATGTTATTCATGAAAATATGGAACATGAGTCTTGGTTTGATTCATTTTGCAGCAATGAAAACATCACAAACTTTTCAACAACATAGGAATAAGAGTATTCTCCATAATGAATAAGTTAAATCAATCACAGCATGGAATGGAATATCTTGAAGCTATTAAAAAGTGTAATCAACACACATTTATGGTCTTGAGAGATGTTTTGATAACTAAATGAATAAAGTCAGTCATAAATCAGAAGGTGTAGTATAAGCCCATGTTTTATAGATTTGTAATAAAGAGAATCTAGATGGATATGGAATACAGAAAAATGGAAATGGGTTATGGGGGGGTTGTCTGATTGTTTTGTTTTTTCCTTGTTTGTTGTATGCAGTACTTGGAATTGAACCCAGATTCTCCATACTGAGTTATATCCTCAAATCCGTTTTTATTTTATTGTGAGACATGGTCCCTCTAAGTTGCTAAGTTCCCCAAGCTGGGCTTGAATTCATAATCTTCCTGCTTCAGCCTCCCAGAGTGCTAGGATTATAGGTGTACATCACCATGCCCAGCTAGAATGGTAAGGGTGATGTTTTAAATTTTACTTAGTATTCCTGATTTTTTAATGTTGGGGTTTGGATCAAAAATATTCCCCAAAGACTCACATGTTCAGAGGTAGAACTTTTGGAAGATGATTAAATCATGGATGCAACAACTTCATCAACAGACTGGTTAATTCATTGATAAGTTTACAGTGCGATGTGCTGTTTGGAGGTGGGTCCTGGTTGGCATGACCTGGAATGGTGCATTCTTGCCCCCAGCCCCTTTTTCTCTATCTGGCTCTCCTACCCACTCTGCTTCCCGGCTGCCATGAGGTTAGCAGCTTTGCTCCACCATGCCCTCCTGCCATGATGTTTCTGCTTTAGAGCCAGCCCACCATGGACTGAGACCTCTGAAACCATGAGCCAAAATAAACTTCACCTCTTTCAAATTGCAGGTGTCAGGTATTGTGTCCCAACAATGGAAAAGATAAACAATACATATATTAAATGTCTATTCAATGAAAACTAAACAAAACACATTGTGGTCGCGATATTTAAATGAAGTTCCAAAGAGAAAAATTCAGTCACAGCCCAAAGTGGACACAAGAAGGAGCCTCAGGGGCTGAAAATCCAACTAAGCCATGAAAATCTCCAAAAGGTCCAAGGATACATAGGTGGAAATCAAAAATCATTAGAGAAGAAGTAAAGGAGTTTCAAAACTTCACTCTACTGTGCTTCTCAACAATTAACTCTATTATACCTGTCTTTATGTCAATAAAATCCATGTCATTTCTAGACACCTAAAAATATCTCACTGTCCAATCCCTGGTCAGAAACCAGCAGGTGTTGGTGACATTTTTCATTGCAGATCTTGTTTTCAGCAGACTCACAAAGAACTTAGCACACTGGCTCCAGGGAAGCCCTCTTAACTAGACACCACTATCTAACCAAAGACTTTAATGCCACATCACAGAAAATAAGCACATCAGGAGAAGAGGCCCAACTCTGCTGCTAGGCCTGGGTGACCTTGGGCTTATCCTTCCCTGGGGTCTCAACTGGTTGATCAAAAGGCCCCAAGCAATAAGGTGCTGTCCTATAGGAAACCAAAACCAGGAAACTAAGATTGAAAAATCAGACACATTAATGACAGAACTCGAAAGAGGGGGATCATGAATTCCTGTTACCAAGCTCCCCAGAGCCATAGTAATATTGTTATTCCTCAGCAAACCATTCTCTCGCCCAGTGAGGGATCCTGTGACCTGACAGTCAAGGGTTTATTTTCCTTATATTTATCAGAATTTGGTTGTACTGTTTGGAACTGAGGAGGGTTAGCTCTGAGGGCTCAGATGGTAGGAAATCCTTCCTATTGGTACAAAGGGAAGTGGTCAGGCAGACAAAGGGGTCGACCCCTAGAGAAAGGCTGCTGCACAGAGAGCAGCTGTCACCTGTGTGCTAAGAGGCAGAGGCCCAGAAGGGCAAGCTGTCACATTCAATAAGGATTTGGGCCAGCCCAACCACACACTGTGCATCCAGGCATGACTCCCTGTGGGCTGAGGTTGCAGAAAGGGGTGACAGTGGGCATGCTAGATAGTCTGTGTCTCCCAGATTCCCTCACCTGGCTGAACATGCACCCACCTGAAGATCCACCAGCCTGACACAGGGCACTGCCCTCCTTCATCTATTAATCCTCGTATTTCTATTGGAATCTCCCTAACACAGTGATTCTCAGTAATGGAAAAGGGAATATTGGTATCACTATTGGGAGTGAACCTTTACTGGCACCAAAAATGAGAAGTCAAAGCAGAGAACAAGTATTTTCAACTCAATGACTCTTACCTGCCTGTTTATGCTTCGTGGGATCATTGAAGTCCATAGGAGAGGAAGTGAGCTAACATTGGTTCTGCACACACTGAAAGTCACACAGTGACTTGCGTGTGTGGCTCTGCCAGGCTCCTCATCATTCCCAGTTTTAATGTAAGTAGTAAAGTGAAAGAAGACACCCAACAGGTAAAATAGCTTCTCAACTAAAATAAAGCAGGAATCAGCATATTTAGTCTGCAAAGTGTCAGTTAGTAAATACTTCAAGCTTTGCGGACCATATGATCTCTGGTGTGACTACTCAGCTCTTCCACACTAGGGCAAAAGCAGACATTGACAATAGGTAAATAAATGGATGTGTACCTGGCTGTGTTCCAGTAAAATTTCATTTACTAAAACAGGCACAAAAACAAGCACAGACAAGATTTACTACTGGAACCATAATTTGCTGCCCCTGAAATAAGATTCAATTTCTGGAAGTAGCCTCTATTTTTATCTTTCCCCCTTCCTCTCCCGCTCCTCCAATTCCCTCTTTCTCTCTTCCTAGCATATCCTTAAACTGATGGTGCGAACACAAATCAGTGCAGTCTTTCAGGAAAACAGTTTAGCAACACAACCCAGAAATTCTGTCAAAGACAAAAGGACAAAGATACAAAGATGTCCCTCACTGCATTATTTACAATGATGAAATGGGAAGATAGTCTAGCTGCTCATCAATAAGAAATCATTAAACGCATCTTGGTATGTGCAACTCATTACCATAGCTATTAAATGCTAAATCTGCATTTATAGTTAGTGACAAAGTCCAAGCTATATTTTTTTTATTTTAAAGAGAATAGAACAAAACAGAACAGAACAGAACAAAACAAAACAAAGCAAAGCAAAAGAAAACAGAATAGAGTCAAACATAATATAGCATTTCAAAACAGAACACTGCAAGCTATACAGGTTTTCAAAATATAACAACAGGACATTAACAAGGCTTACCCTAGTGTCTCTTGCTTTCTTCAAACTGGTTGTTCATACATTTACAGACAATAAACTCAAACAAAACAAAGTAATATAAAACCAGATAAAACAAAAGAGCATTACAGGCCTTCAAGTCGGACAAGAAACCAGCAATGGCTACCATAGTGTCTCATTTTTCAAAAGAGCTGTTCCTATCTTCTCATATATTACTTTCAAATACTAGGAAAGGGACTTAAACCAATCAAATCAAAGAATAAAAGCACCATTGGACTTCAGAACCATTTCTCCATATTTATCGGGAATTTTGTATCTTATTGAGTCAGTTTCTTACACTAGGGAGACAATGCGGTGTTTACACATGTGTGTTTGGTTTATTTCACTTATGAGTATGATCTCAAGTCGCATCCATTTATCTATAAAAGCCTCCATGTGATCATTTTTTATAGCTGAATAGTACTCCATTGTATAAAAGTACCACATCTTCTTTATCCATTCCTCAATCGATGGCCATTTGGGTTGTTTCCAAGATTTGGCTATTACAAATTGTGCTGCTATAAACATGGGTGCACATATGTCACTGTGGTAAGATGATTTCACTTCTTCTGGGAATATGCCCAGAAGCAGGATAGCTGGGTCAAATGGGAATTATGGTCCTAGCTTTTTGAGAAACCTCCGGACTGACCTCCACAGTGGTTGCACCAGTCTGCACTCCCACCAACAGTGGAGAAGGGTTCCTTTTTCCCCACAGCCTCTCCAGCATTTATTGTTGGTGGTTTTCTTGATCCTGGCCATTCTTTCTGGAGTGAGATGAAATCTCAGAGTTGTTTCAATTTGCATTTCTCTAATGACCAATGATCCTGAACATTTTTTCATGT
>RJWT010012353.1:0-22519 GCA_004365215.1 Cuniculus paca
ACAGACACATCTATTTAGCTGGGTGAATTTGACAGAGTAATCATTCACTTGCAACCACACCTACATCGAGAAACCCAAACCATAGCAAATCCCCCTCTACTGACTTTGGGCACTAACATTCATCCCCCTCTCCCTGCCTAGCCAAGGGTAAATACTGATCCTCACTTTTACATTGCATTGTCTCCCTCAAGAAACTGAAAGAGTAAGTAAGATCCTAAAATTGTACTACTAATTCTATTACTTCATTATATTGTTTGATCTGTTTTACATGCCTGTATTTTGTAATCTGAGCAACTATTTCGAAGATAGCAATATGTAATAAAGTGACCATTGTTAATTTTCTATCGTATTGTTTTGAAATCCTATATCACTTTTATTGTGTTGTTTTCATTTAATTTCTTTAAAATTAAATAAATAAATAAAAGCATTTCACCTGTGTGTCAGCTTTATCTGAATGCGGTCATAAAGAATCATACATACTTTTAGATGCCTGACTCCTTTAGCTCAGTATTGTTTTTGAAGTTCAGCCAGTTGTGTTGTAGGCTGTTTTTCCTATGTATTTCTTCCGTTGTGTATGAATGTACAATTTATGTACCCATGCTGCTGCTGGTAGGCCTTTGGGTTGCCCCAGGTTCTAGGTATTAGGAACAGTGCTGCTGTGGCCATACTTGGAGTCCTCTCTTGATGAACATATGGGCACACTTCTCTTGGCTATGGTTGTAGGAGGATAGTTGCTGTTTTATGCCTTTCTTTGTTCCAATAAAAGTCTTCCATCCACTATCAACAGTTTCACATTTGATTTAGCTTTCTGGCATATTACTTTCTTTGATATTTGTGTGTAGCTTTTTTCTTTGCTGCATAGTCTGTGATCAATTTTATTAGACACCAGCAGGCATTTTTATAAAGTAATTGTGTCCAACTGCATTTTCACTAGCAGATTGCTTCACTTGTTAGTAACTTGCTGCGGTTTGGTGCATCTTACTCATTTTGTTGGGTATGTAGAATGCTATGCCATGCTAGTATACCTGTATATTTGATTTAATATTGGTAATTTCTGATTTTAGAATTTTCTGTTCAGTCTTGTTTATTCATCAAAGTGAAGTTTACAAAATAAATATGTTGGGATTTTTATTGAGAATTTTGTTGACTTTAGTAACACTGGTATGAATCAGCTGCTTAGGAGTTTTGAATGAGCCTTTCAATTCAGAATAAGACAGGTTTTTCCAGTTACTTTGAGGCATCTTTTATATCCCATATACTAAGTGGATTCATCATTGTTTTAGAAGTGTGAATAGGACTCTTTTAATCTTCTAATTGGAGTGAAATTCTTGATAGGGTATATTATTTCTTTAATGTACTGCTAGATCCTTTCTGTTGGATGTTATTTTGAGCGTTTATCATTTTCATAAATGATGTCTTTGCTTTTTCTTTTTCAATGTGTTTTGATATTATTTGTAAAAAGAATTGACAAATTTTCTTTTATCTGTTGGCAGGAGTATTTTAAATAGCTTTAGAATGATCTGTTCCTTGATGATATTAACATCACTAATGGAATCATTTGGACTGACTTGGGGATTATAGTTTTACTCCAAGGCATTTTCTACTCAGGTGTACTATAAATTTTTTTTTACCAATTAAGTCAGTTCTGTTGACTTTCATTTTCAAATTTTTGTTCATCTGGACCCTATTCTGATTTATGAACATTCAGTTAAGAAAGATTTTCTATACTGTAATTTTTTTACCTTTCCCGTATTCTCCTTTTCAGTTTTGTGCATTTATAGTTCCTCCCTTTAAATGTTGAATAGCATAGTGATTTACCAGTTATATTGAGTACTATAGGAGATAACAGTCTTTATTAGCTCTACTTTTTTTGTGTGTATGTTTCAGTTAATATCATTAATTCTCTCCTTTCATTTTCTAAATTTTATTTTTTTGACTTCATTTGTATGCATGTGCATTTATTTGCATTCTTAATTTGGAATAGATTTTAAAGCTATAAACCTCAGGTTATAGATTTAACAGTTATGTCTAGAGTTTGACCTGGTTTGTTTGTATGTATGTATGTATGTATTTATTTTGACCTCATTTTTATTTTAATAATAATTCTCTTGATAGTCTATAATTTTCAATTTCACCTTTGACCTAATAGCCACACTTTTATAAAAGAGTATGTTAAATTCTAGTAAGTTAGAGGTTTTATGATTGGAATGTTCAAAGGTTGTTTTCTTCCTTTTTTCTCATTTATTTACTTATTTTTTGGCGACAGGTTCTCCCTGGGTAGTTTGGCTGGCTTTGACCTCAGTATGATTCTCCTGCCTCAGCCTCTGGAGTGCTGGAACTACAGGCCTGAGTCATGACAGCCAGCTCTCTTCTCTTTGTAATTTATTAAGATGTTCTTTTATTAGTCTGTTGTGTGTTTCTTGAGTAGAAGTACAGTTCTTCTTTCATGCCCTAGAGTTACATGAGTACGTGCTTGTTGTCTCAACTAAACTTGATCTGTCAAGGGCTAAGGGGCTTATTAACATGCTGACTGATGTTTTTGTGTCAGTTTTCCCTTCTGCTATTGTAGCTTTAAGTGTGTATGTACATACTTAATTTTTTAAAAAGTTTTGTTGAGATATAATTGACATAGAAAAACTACACACATGTAAAGTATAAATATCTTTCAAATATATATTTCCATACCCACCAGACCCACAATCACAATAATTAACAGATCTGTCATTTCTTACCTTGGTCATATCAAGCTATTATAACAGGTTATTACAGACTGGATAACTTACACAATAACATTTCTCACAGTTCTGGAAACTGGGAAAAAGCTCAGGGTGACAGCATGGTTGGATTCTTCCCCTCCTCTCTTCTCCTCCCCTCCCCTCCCCTTCCCGACATGGACTCATTGTGTATCCCAGGCTGGCCTCAAACTTGCGATTCTCCTGCCTCAGCCTCCCAGAGTGCTGGAATTGTAGGTGTGCGTCACTGCATCCAGTATGGTCGTTAGTATTTGAACATGTGAATTCAAGGGGTACATAAACATTCATTCCAAATAGCTCCCTCCCAGAAGGGTCTTTCCTTTCCTAATCCCCTTTGTTTTAGTCACTTTCTTCTCACTGAGACAGATTACCCAACACCCAAAGCTCAAAGGAGGAGAGGTTTATTTGGGTCACAGTTTCAAAAGTTTCAGTTGCATGACTCAAAGGCAGAAATAGCAAGGTGGAAAGGTCTGGGCAGAGGAAAGCAGCCCAGATCACCACCAAGGTGGCCAGGAAGCAGAGAGAAGGGAGGGAGCTGCACCTTCCAGGTCACGCCCCATCCAACAGCTCCTGGCTGAGTGGGTGGATCCGCTGATGAGGGTAGTGCCCTCTTGTCCAAACCCATGAGGCTTTGGGGGGCACTTAGCCAGAACACCCCCGTTGTCCTACCTCCTCAGGTAACCGCCGATCTGCTTTTTCTTTTAGTATAGTTCGCCACTTCCGGAGTTTCATGTTAATGTAGTTATACACTGACTTTTCTATGTGGCATCTTTTACCCAGCATAATTATCTCCAGATTCATTCTTCTAGGATGATATTAATAATTCATTCGACCAGAAATACTGCATTGTATGGAAACACAGTATAATGGACTCTTCTGTCCACCTCTCGAGTGGATTCTTGTCTGTAGTTTGGGATTATTACAGATAAGTGTACTCTCAACTTTTTTGTTGACAAGTCTTTGTGTAGACATATGTTTTAATACTTAAGTCTAGAATTGCTGGATGATATGTTTAAATCCTGCCCCATGCTGCAGCTTGGACCCTGGGTCTTGTGCATGCTAAGATTGTGTTGAATCTTAACGATATTGAACAATATTACGATCTATGAACATGGTATATATTCTTCAGTTTCTTTTAATAGTATTTTGTAATCTTCAGTGTAAAACTCTTTGGTGTCTTTTGTCAGAATTATCACTATGTATTTCATACTATGCTATTCTATTCCTTTTAGTTTCTGATTGTTGTTAGTTTATAGAAATAAATGTTTTCCATATTGACGTATCCTGCAACAAGTCACTTATTTCGATTGCACCCTTTGGTAGATCCTAAGGAAATTTCCATGTAGCAAGTCATCATTACCAAATACATTTTGTAATTAAATACCTTGTGTGGATCTTCTGATCCCGTGTTCTTACTTGGGCTTTTCAGCAAAGAAAACTGTTACCTTTAGTTTTAGGGGAATTGCCTAAGTGTGGTTTTCTTGATTTCTTTCTTTTTTTTTTTTTTTTTAGAAGGTAAACCTAGCTGTTACTGTTGTAGGACACGAACAAGGAAGGACTCTGGAGATCAGGACTTGTGTTTAGTTCTCCGAGGAGCCAAATTGAAAGGTAGTGCTGGATGTTTCAGGGAGGTCACTGCAGTGGGAAGGATGGGGCTCGGCATCTTGTACCTTGCCCTTGCCCTGTACCCAGGGCTGGATCTGCACAGCAGGTACCGAGACTTCTGCTTGGCCGAGGAGCAGGTGTCCGAGTTCATATGTACTTGCTGGAGGAAAACATCAGGAAATCTGGCTGATCTTCAGTCAGATGTGTGTCCCACCCTGTCTCAGTGCCAGGCTGCCTGCTGGTCTCAAGAGCACCTGGTATTGCATTTTGTGAACCTCCTGGTGCTGTAGTTTGAGTCTGCTTCCTTCTTCCTGTCTTTCCCCCAGCGGACCCCACCATCTGCTTCCCACCTTCGCAGGTCTGGCTGTGCCACCCCTGGTTTCCTACTCTCGTTCTCCTTTTCCTTCTGGGTTTCTGTGCTCTCAGTCCTTTGTTTTAGTGGAATTTCGGGAGAGAGCAGAGACGACCTGTAAAGCCTGCCTTATGTACACACATTCTTTTTATTGTAAATAACACTACAGCAAATAAATGTGAAGTAGTTATGGGGTGAATTATCTTCCTCTCCAAATTCAGATGTGAAGCCCTAACTCCCCCGTGTGACTGTGTTTGTAGATAGATGCTTTAGAGAGGTCATCAAGGTTAATTGAGATCATAAGGATGCTCCAGCCGGCGTGGCTGCACTCCTAAGCAGAGGAAGAGACACCAGGATGCCTGTACACACAAACACACACACACACACACACACACACACAGAGTCTGCGCGAGATGGTAACTCACCCCAAGAAAGGCTCTTCTGGAGAACCCACTTCTGATCACCAGTTAATCTTGGACTTGCAGCCTCCAGGACTGTGATGAAATCAGTGTCTGTTAAGTCACCCAGTCCGTACGGGTGTGTTTTGGTGGCCCCAGCATACTGACCCAGGAACTTAGTGAAGTCACATGAAGGGAATGCCCTCGTTGCCCTCATCTGGTACCACACCTGGAAGCAGGAACTCCTCCAGTGTGCCATCCCAGTCATGGTCCCCTTGCTTCCTCCAGAACAGAAAAGGAAAGAAATCGCCTGTGGTTTACTCTTTTCTGTTTCCTTGTACTCATCTTCCCTGTGTATATTATTAGACACTCTAGTTTTGCAGAGGTTTTTTTTTTTTACTTTTTATTTTTTTTTTGGCAGTACGAGGATTGAACGCAGGGCCTCATGCATGTTGGGCAAGTGCTCTACCACTAAGCTGCTGCTTTTTTTTTTGCAGCACTGGGGATTGAACTCATGACCTTGTGCTTGCCAGGCAGGCACTTAGGCTGCTGAGCTAGATCCCCAGCCCTGTTTTTGAGACAGGGTCTCACTATGCCATTCAGGCTGGCCTTGAGCTCACTTTGTATCCCAGGCTGGTCTCGAACTCACAACGATCCGCCTGTCTCAGCCTCCTGAGTGCTGGGATTACAGGCGTGAGCGAGCCACCACACCTGGCTAAGCTGCTGCTTTTTATCCCTATTTCTTTTTATTTTTTATTTTGATATGCAGACTCGCTAAGTTGCTCAGATGTCCTCAAACTTGGGATGCTCCTTCCTCAGTCTCCCTGTATCTGGGATTGTAGGCATGCACACCATACCTTGCTAGATACTGTCTTTCACATCTCTTTTTAACTCTAGGTGTCTCCCCAGCCATTTGCCCCCTAGTTGCCCCCTCCACACTCTGCTGGTATAATTTAACATGTTCCTTGGACCTCTAGTGTTTTTTGCAGATTGGCATCTGAATACAGATGGATAATCAGATTTGGGGCTCATCACTTTGGCAAAATCTTACGCGGTCTGTTTGTTGTTTTATGGAAAGGTGCTCCAGGGAGCACCCAGGCCACTCTGCAGCCATGATCCTCCTGTGCGGTCCTCTGCCTCCTGCCATGCCCTTCCTGGGCCGCTCTCTACACCTGGCAGAGGTGTTCGCCTGCCTGCTTGGAGGTTGGAGTCCTGAGGCTTCAGAGTGTCAGTTTATATCAGATGTCTGCCAGTGTTTTGGTTTTGTTGTCTATTCTGTTTTTATATCACAGAGAAAATTATAATTTTGTCTACGGAAAAGTAAAGATTTTGTCTTATTTCACAGACAATCTACTTTTATGAAATAACAGCTTTGTCATGAAGGCCAAGAGAGTAAAGTTATATTAGAGCTTTATAATTTGCACTTAATATTAAAGGTTTTGTGAAATCATTATAGAGTGTGTTAGAGAATGAATTGATTTTATTAATCACTAATAAGTAACTGAAAATTATCCAGAATGTGGCAACCAGCTGAATATTGAAAATCTTGAGGTCAGTTTTCATTACAAGTTAATGAAATGTACCAGATACTTGGGCATAAAAAGTGTGCTGTGACTTCAGAATGTTGTTTTATAGTCACATAGAATGCTTCAAATAAAATTAGTAATTTTGTGAAAATTCAGAAAAGAGCTGGGAATTTTCCTTCCTGCTCTATCAGTCATGATCTCCCTATTTGCATCAATTTGAAGATTGCTTTGATTCTGAGAGTATTTTGATTTTGATTTCTTTAAACAGGAAACCTCCTTTGTTGCGTGGACTTCAGGAGACAGGAGGAAAGGTTAAAATTTTAAAATAAGAGTTCTGCTAATTACTACCTTCTCAGCTTAATTACTGTAGTAAGAACTTGAAATCAAATACAGAATGGAAAACTAATGTAGGCAGACTACCTGGAGCCAGAAGTATGGGAGAGACATTATCTCACGGTGTTCATTCATTCAGCAGCAGTGTGGATGCATGCAATGTGCTGTATTGGGCTCTAATTGTTAACAGGTAGAGACTTGCTTGTAAAATGCCATTGTGTCTTCTTGTATTAGACACTTAAGCAGTGTCCTGTTCCTCTGATGAGATGGTTTTGATTCTGACTCCCAGTTTTTCGTACTAATGGAGAAGGTGGTGGGAGAGCCAGTCATCTGCTAGCATTTGATGGGCGCTATCACACAGGTCTCTCCTACCTCCTTAGGATTCTTAGGTTTGGAGCCGGGTGTGATGTTGCACTCCTGTAATCCCAGCACTAGAGAGGCTGAGGCACGAGGATCATTCCAAGTTCAAGACCAACCTGGGCTACAAAGTGAGCTCAAGGCCAGCCTGAGCTGCATAACGAGACCCTGTCTCAAAAAAGAAGACCCCCCCCCAAAAAAGATCCTTGTATTTACTTTCCCATTCACAGATAGTTTTGATGATAGAAAACAAGGCCACACTTTTCTTTATGTTCTAAGAAAAAAAATGCAGTTATTTTTAAAATTTCATTATTATGGAAAATATCCTCGTTCCATGGATGGAAGCATATGCTTCAGAACTGTTGAAATACTTGTCATTTTGAGTTGTAAAAGTAATATATGAATCTATTTCTTTAAAATTTCACCATTTTCTCTATGGTTTTTGTAAGGTCTCTTCTGTTTTAAAATGTACTTTTCTACTGGGCATGGTGGTGCCTGTAATCTCAGCACTTGGGAGCTGAGGCAGGAGAATCACTGTGAGTTCAAGGCCAGCCTGGCCTCTACAGCGAGACCCCACCTCAAAAAAAAAGTACTTTTCTATATTTTTATCTAGTTTAAAATAATTTTTCTTTTAAAATCCAGTACTTTTTCTATGCATGTATTGATATTTTTAAACAAATATAAACAGTCTTTTCACTTTGAACAATGTGATGGAAATACATTTTTATATCATTTAATCACCTTCAACATAATTTTTCATGTTTAGTGTTTTACATTTTTCACATTTAGCATTTTATTGTTGTACCATAGTAATTAACTGATATTATTGGTCATTTACTCCTTGTCATTGCCTACTATAAATAACACCATAGCAGACATTTTTGTGACTATAACTGTATGTATACACACGATTATTTCTGTAGGCAGTTGCAGTAGAAAAAGGTGTTTGTGTTCATGTGTGTAGTATCCATGAAAGGTTTTATGAATTTACTTCTCTACTCACAGTAAAAAGGACCACAAAATACTCTTTTCCACAAAAAAATGTAAAAAGAGTCCACATGTAAGTTTGCTATGCTTGAGTTCCTTAGAAATCTAATGAAGATGCTGGTTTGCATCTTATTGTGCACATGCGTACAGCAAGCACTCACTGGGTGCCTGCCTTCATGCCTAGGATAGAGAAATAAGCGCCACCCAGTCATTGGGCATACGGGGTTTCATTTTTTGTGGGCAGCGGTCACTGTTCTGTAGTGAATGTCCAACTGTGTGAGGCTGCCCATTTCTCTACATCCTTCCATTTATCAGATGCTTTCATTTTTGCTAATAACTGCTCAGAAATACACAGGACACCAATCCTTGTTCTCCAAGCCCTTAAGGTACCGGGGTAGGATGTACAGAAATGGGTAAGCTGGCTACACAGACAGTAACACACACTGCTGCCAGGGCTGTGAAAGATGTGTGAGAAGGTGCTTGGGACGTAGCGGGGAGAGCGTTACGGAGAGTAGATGAGGAAGGATCAGAAAGGAGAAGATGCTTCACTGTCTTGCATGTGGAGTGTGAGAGTTCTCCCAGTGGACCAGGAGCCTGGGGAGGGATGATGAAGGACATTCATCATAGAAGAGCAGCATCTGCTGAGGGAGAGGCTGTGAGCCTGACAGGTGCTTTAGGTAGCAGAAGCGAAGAGATGATGGAGCTGTCTGATAGATGCTCAGATTAAAAGGGAAAGGGATCAGGTCCTGAGTGGTCTGAGGCAGTTGTGGGGTTAAACTTCTTTGCTTGAGTGAAAGGAGGTCATTGCTGAGTTTAAAGTAGGAGGTCACTTGAGCTGATGAGGGGTATGATATAGTAGAAGGCATAGAGTCCCTGATGTTTGGGGTTTGAGTGGTTGTGAGACCTGACATTTCTTTGGAAAATAACATTGATCTTGAGAGGAATGAGGCCACTAGGACTGGGGAGGGTTTGGGGAATAGAATAGCATGTTTCAGCTGCCTCCTTATTTCCAGTGCAGGAATTTAGCCCTGCCAGCATGCTATTCCCAGTAAAGGTTGATCTATTCTTAGGTACTCAAATCTTTGCCAAGTTTTGGCCTATACTGTGCTCAATTTATTCCTTTTAAAACCTTTCTAGAGAGTGTGCATTCTCAGAGAAACTCTGCTCTCCAGCTCGAGGACTCCTTGCATATTCAAGAGGAGGAGTTGGCATCTTAGAGTTTTCGCCTCTTCTCCAGGAGGCACACTTTAAAAGGTGCTCCTCACACACTTGGCCCCCAGATCCTCTGAGTTAAGTTGGGTAGTGGTTCAGCATGTGGAGTACTGATTCTTTTGCCCAGCTCAACTAAGACTTGTCTCTCACAGAGACTGAGTTGGCACCATATTTTTATAAATTCATCAAATTGGACTCTAGCAAACGTAGTGATGATAATACTTTAGTTCTGATTCCTGAAAGCAGTGAAACTTAAATGAGCATTTCAACTCTTGGAACCCATTTGCACCCTCCCCCATGCATTTGTATTTGCAACCAATTATGTTAATATGTTTACTTTGCAGCGTGGCTTGCACCTCAGGATTAATCACACTATGACATTAGATGTCACAGGCACTTCATTTCATTTTTCTTACCGAGGTTTTTGATCTCAGAAATGTGTAAATTTACTTCCAACTATTCTTTTTAACTTGCATCTTTTTAAGTCTGACTCAAGGAATATCTTTTGTCCTTGCGGCATTTATTTCTGGCATTTTCATTGGAAGATTTTTCTTTTGCACATCACAAGAAATATAGATGGAGAGAAATGTTAGTAAAAAAACAAAAAGTCTTCAAAGTATATAGATAGATAGAGACAAAATCAATGTGAAGTAAAGAGCTGATGATGAGGCAGTTTTGTAGTGTGCAGAGCAGTTGGACCCGAAGGCTGTCCAGTGTTTGGTTTGGTGGAGAAGAAACTGTCACAGACTGAGACAGTGTTGCTTAGACGGCCCTGTACTGCTACCCTTGACTGAGATATGCCCACCTTGATTTGGAGCATGTGGGTGCCTGTAATGGATTACTTGATTTTATTACATCAGTGCTTTTCAAAATGTGGTCCTGGCACCGGCAACATGCTAGTCACCCGAGAGAGAACATGCAGATTCTTCATCCCACCCCCTCCCGATGGATAGAATCTCCTGGGCTAGGGCCCAGCAGTGCCAATGTGTGGGATCCGCTAGAGGAGAGCATAAAAATTGCAGAGGAAAAAATGACTCTTTGGGTCAACAGGAAAAAATTTATATATCTCCTCTTCCCCTGCTTTAGACTTGGTTTCAGTTTCTGAGGTTTGAGCCAACCTACAGTCCAGTAGTGCAGAAATCGCCTGGTGCTTGCCTGCCTTTAATCCCAATACCCTGGGAATGCCAAGGCCAGAAGATCACAGCCCCAAGCCAGCCAGGGGATTCAGCAAGGCCCTGGCTCAAAATTAAAAATTGAAAGAGGGCTGGGGAATATGGTTCAGTGTGAAGGCCCTGGGTTCAATCTCTAGTGGTACACATGCACGTGAGCGCGCATGCGCACACACACACACAGTAAATGGAAAACTCCAGAAGGAAACTTCATAAATTTTAAATTGTATGCCATTCTGAGAAGTGTTATGAAATCTCTTAACAACATATTGTTCTAATAGTTCTGTTTTATTGTTGTTACTCTTTTATTGTGCCTAGTTTATAAATTAGACTTTATCATGATACGTACGTAGGCAAAGGAAACATCATAGTCCACACAGGGCGTGGTACTGTGTGGTTTCAGGGGTGAAAGGGGGATCTTGGACTGAACTCCAGCAGATAAGGGGGCTTGCTAATAGGTGAAAGAGTAGCAACACCGGCTTCTTCAGGGGAGCAGACCTGATGGCTATTGGGCAAGAATAGAAGGAAGACCTCACTGTGTACCCTCGCTTCCCTAGAATTTTATGCTGACAAACTGTGTAAGAATATAAATTTTTATAGTGTTTGGGTTTGAACCCAGGGCCTTGCACATGGTAGACAATATACTGCAGCTCCAAAATAAGTTTTAAAAATTATTAAATCATGAAATATATCTGTTCCTAAGGAATATTTCTTTTTAACTTCTTAAGTTTAAAAGGAAATCACAAGAAAGTGATTTTTTTTATCTGCCTTCTATTTTAATTACCACTCTCTTCCTTGTATCGTACATCTTGCAGGTATATTTCACTCTGCAAATTCACATACACACTGACACATGGACACACCTACTTTCAAATAGAAATTGAAAGAGACATAATCCAGATTAAGAACCTGAAAGAAACGGGAAGAGAGGGGGGCAGTTAAATTGTCTGTGTGGCAAATGAAGAGAGGCGGGGAGTTTTGAAGCTAAAGAAAAGGAAAGGCACTCGCTGAACTGAACCCAAGCGTGTAAGTGCTGGATTCAGTACAATGTCTAGACTTTGAAATGTTGTTTTCACTGAGACTATGGCTGCGAACAAGGATTACCACAGCAAGACAAGAAGTGCCCCGGGATAGAACCTGTGAAACACGCCGCTCAGCTACGTGACTGGCTTCCGCCATACGGGTGTCCTGCGGCTGTTCTCGGTTGTCTGCTCTCAATTCATGTGGCTTAACTATGGAATTTACTATTTGGGAGCACGTTTGCTCCGTGCGGACTTTTGCATCGTTACAGTCAAGCAGAATGTAACATCCCAGAAGAGGTCTGGCACCTGGTGGTTCTCGGAGGTGCACACATCTGCATGTTCTTCCTGCAGGTCCCTGCCTGGCTTCCATGGTCCTCTTGTTTGCTCTGGCGATGAGGATTCATAATTGGGACGTGAGTTGGAAGGAGACGGTGATTCCTACAAGGTTTTCAGTGGCCAAGCTTTAGGCAACGCGCGCAGAGCAGGGTTAGGCTGAAGCAGCTCTCCAGTGGCCTCTGGTAGTGGCGATGAGAACCCGTTATTTCCTCGAGGAGGCCACGGCACTTGAGTTCAGACTTCTAACGAACCTACCTTTGTTACACCGGTGCTCTTGTAGGGTCTCTGTGTAGTGTACACATCCTGGTTCTTGCTCCTGATCTGATGAATCCAAGGAGGGTGAATGGGTAGTGGGAGGAGGGAAGTAAAGAGCCTTGAATTTCCCCTTTAAAGGCCCCCTACCCTGCTTCCTTGCTCTAGTGTGGATATCAAGTAAGAGTGTGTGCTTTGGGAATTTAAAAACCTCAAACTCAGGTCTTGGCCAGTTAGTATAGAGGAACTGAATTTCAGTTATTTGCTGAAAAATGTATTACTTTAGAAGCACTTTTAAAAAAAAAACTTTATCCATTCATCTGTTGGTGGGTATGTAGGCCATTTCCAAGATTTAGCTGTTAAAAATCATGCGCTGTACACATGGGTATGCGTGTGTCCTTGTATTTAAAGATGGCTTTAACCCTTTGGGATGGTTGCGGTTTGCGTGTAGATGTCCCCACAGCCTCATCCGGTCGTAGGGCTTTTTTCTCATATGGCTAACTCTAGAGTGTGTGTTTGATTCGTGGTGCAGTGCTGGCCTGAGGACACTAGGCTTAAGGGCATGAGTGCTCCTGGTGCTAAGAAGTCTGTGTTAGATTCAAAACACAGAAAGGGGCTTGTCTTCCCCTTCTCTCACTGCTTTTGGCGTCTTCCACTGCCATGATGTTGCCCGTCTGCCATGTGCCAGCCGATTATGGACTGAAACCTTTAAAGACTGTGAACTAAATAAACCTCTCCTCATTTAACTTTGGGTGTCAGGCATTTTTTTCTTAGCAACGAGAAAAGTAACTTAAGACAGGGAAGACACCTAGAAGGGGTGTAGCTAGATCAAATGAAATTTCAAGTTTCAGTTTTTTGAGGACTCTGCACACTGATTCTATAGCAGTTGTACTAGTTTACATTCCCGCCAACCATGTATTTTGTACATGTACCAAATTCCCATGATAAATGTAATCTCTATGTACTATAAATGTACACTAATAAAAAGTAAAACTTTCAACTGAGAGCAGTGTAACAACCCAAAAATAAACAAAACCAGTAAAAATTTTTACTTTTGCTTACAAGCTAAATGCTGTGCAGTTCTAGAACTGAAAATGACCTGTTTGTCTTGGTGGAAGTATGAATTTTGGAGGTATATTAGAGTTGTGTGTGTCTGTGTATAAAATACCCAAAACATTAATGATATATAATATCTAAAACATTTTCTCTACCATTAGAGAGTTAATTTTCATGTTACTGTGAGACCATTTATATAAAAAATATGATGGGATTTCCCATTCACTTGGAACTAAGAATTCAGATTGAGGGCTGGGGATGTAACTCAGTGGCATGAGCACCCGCCTGGCAAGTGTAAGGTCCTGAGTTTGATTACCGGTACCAAAAAAAAAAAAACAAAACTCAGATTAAACATTCCTTTTCCTGTCTCTTGTTATATATCAAGTATATGAGTGTTGTTTTAAGTATACATTGAATTATTTTTATACACTGTGAACCGGCAGCAGATGGAAAGATGATTCTTAAACACTTAACTTGGCTGGATAGAAAATATTGTTCTGTCCTGCTCCTCTGGCCTCTATCCTACCTCGATTTAAAATATTAGGTGCATGTAAAATCCTCACTCATAGACCTAGGATGATTCAGGAAGAATCAAAGTATTATAACTTAGCTATATGACAGCACCCTTGCTTAAGAAGTGTTTTCTCAACAGTGCCCGGTACCTTATGTGATTCATGTACCACTTACTTCCCTTTCACAAGAGTTAGCTGAAATTGGCATCTGCTGGTCTTCTTGTGGCATTGCAGTGCCCCTGTACAGTTTGGTAGCTTGCAGAACAAAGGGTGAACTACTCAAGAAATGTTTAGTGATAAGATTTTTAATAAGTACCACCAGTGGAAACTTGGCTGCAGATTCGAGGGCAGTGATAAACCTTTGGCTTTTTGCAAAAAAAGTAAAAATTGTGGAGTGTTTTCCCACAGAAATGGTGTCTTTTCAGATGTTCACAGAACGTGGAACAGTTCAGTAGTACACAGTGCATTCACATGCTGAGCAGCTGTTACCTCTAGCTAGTTCCAAAACATTTTCGTCACCGGGAAGGAAAACCCCACAGCTGTTAGCAACTGCTGCCATTTCTCCTTCATCCCGGCCACTGGCAACCACCAGTTTATGTTCTGTCTCTGTGGGTTTAACTGTTCCAGTTCTTTCTTAGAAACGTGCCCTTTTGTGTCTGGCTTCTTTCATTTAGTGTAATTTATTTATTTTATTTATTTATTTATTTTTTTTTTGGTACTGGGGATTGAACTCATGACCTCCCACTTACCAGGCAAGCACTTGAGCCACCGAGCTAAATCCCTGGCCTAGAGCAATGTTTTCAGAATTCACCCACCTGGTAGCATGTGTCAGTACTTCATTCTTTCTCATGTCTGAACAGTAATCCACTGTATGGATATACCACGGTTTCGTTTACCTGATCAACCATTGCTGGACATTTTGGCCTGTTGTACCTTTTGGCTGTTGTGAGTAATGCTCGTGTGAACGTGCTGCGTGTACCTGCACTGTCACACAGCAGTTCTGCCCTTGGATATTTATCAGTGAAACCATATCCGTGAAAAGGTTTATAACAACCTCAGTCGTAATAGCCCAAAGCTGGAAGTATTATATCCTGATTGGCATCTTGATTTCATGGGGTCTTATAGTCATTGAATTGAAACCTAAAATCTGTTTAATTCATTATTTCCAGATTTTAGTGAGGGTGGGATGGGAATAAACTACTTCAATTTTAAAAATAGTCACCCAAAGAGTCAAATGCCAGAGTGTGGGAAATCCGTCCACACATGAGAGACCCAAAGAATCTACCTGAGGGCCTGGATCCCATGACAAGGTCCTGTATGAGTCCAGCTGGAGGCCCAGAGCCCACGACAATGTCTCGTGTGAGTCTGTTTCAAGGCTCTGCTCAGGGAAGCCCAAAGGTCAGTGGTGGAAGCTAGAAAGTCTGTGCCAGTGGGATGAAGGGTCTGTGTCAGCAGGCTGAGGGGTCTGCACTGGAGCCAGAAAGCAGTGTTCAAGGTTAAGGACCAGAGCTTCCTTGAAAAGAACCGCAGTCATCCTCAGTGATAGCAAGGTCCTGAGCTCCTCTGATGCTGTGGACAGCGAAGTTCGTATCCGGACAGCCAGTGCAACAGACTTCTCCAGGAGAACCAAGAGCACACCATCTTGCCCTCCAGTTCTTCTTTTATGCTGTTGGCAGCAATCCTCAGGTGAGCCTTCCACATCTGGCACCACGCTGATTCAGTTCAGCTGGATGTTACAAGTTGCCCACCAGTTGTCAATCCACCACGGGAGAATCTGGAATTTGGGTTTGGATTTGCAAAGACACCTGTTTAACATCTAAGGCAGCATTGAAGCAGGCAGGTGTGATACAGAAGGCTGGAGCTCAGGCATCTGATGTAGACTGGAAGTAGAAAATTTGGAGTTGTCAGCATAAGTGGTAAAGACCTGAGATTGCGTGAGTTTCCTGATGGAGTCAGTGTGTACAGCAAAGCCCGAGGCCTGAGCTTTGGGCACTATCAGGTTAAAAGTATTGGAGGAGAAGCATTCAGTAGAGGGGAGCAAGAAGGCCTAGCCATGGTGGAGGAGGATAATCAGAATAGTGTGGTTTGTGCATTTCCTAGTTCCAATAGGAAACTCTGAATGAAATGTTTAGATTCTCTAACGTCTTCCTAGTGAGTTTATTAATTTGCCCCATATAAATTGTTATGGTCTCAGGGACATTAATGATTACTTAACTTTTATACTTTTTCCTCCATTGATAAGTAAAATGTGGCATTTTATGTGAAAACTGAAGTAGAAAATGTAATCTAATTTTAGTATGAACTATGAGTGGAAATAACCATGTCCTTCTGTGTTAATTAACCTTGCTTGTCGTCTTGACTGGATTAAGAAACTCCTGAAGAGGTGATTGGATTGCAAGGCCACTAACATCATCAGTGGGTAATCCAGTGGGTTAATCTATTGATGAGTTCATAGATGAATGTATTGTTAGGAGGTGGGGCTCAGTTGGAGGAAGTGGATCAAGGAGGTATGACCTTGAGGACTATATCTGGTCCTGAATCCGTAGCTCTGTGGCTCTTTCCAATCTACTGTGCTTCCCAGTCACCATGCTTTGAGCAGTTTTACTCTGCCATGTCTCTGCCTTGGATCCAGGGGACCATGAACTGAATCCACCGAAACACTGAGCCAGAATAAGTCACTCCTTCTCTGAGTTGCAAGTGTCAGATAGTTTGTCCCAGCAACAGAAAAACTGACATAAAACATTTTACTATTAACAGTGTTGAAGTTTTAAGATAAGATTGAGTTTTTCAAATCAAATTTGAGCTGAGTAACAACTTCAGTGTATATCAGTATTAATATAATACAGTAACTTTGTGGTAGACAGATTAAGAACTAGAGATGTTTATATCCTAATCCCCAGTACCTATAAATACATTACCCACATTGCAAAAGAGACTTTGCAGATGTGATTGTGCGGTGATTATCCTGATTATCTGGGTGAGCCTAGTGTAATTACATGGCTCCTTAGCAGTGACAGAAGCAGAAAGGTGGGAAAGAGAGATCTGAGGTTGCCCCAGTGGTAGACATAAACATGGAGGAATGGATTTCAGGCTAATGAATGTGTGTACCACAGAAGCCAGAAAAAGCAAGAGAGTAGATTCTCCCTTTGGAGCCTCCAAAAGGAATGCAGACCTTCCCCCTTGATTTACTCCACTGAAACTCAGGGTTTTCTGACCCCTAAAAACACATGGCAAAGACTTGTGCTCCTGACAAATTCGTAGTACTGTAATTTGTTGCAGCAGTAATAGGGAATCTAGTACTGACATTTAGAAAAGATAAGTGACTTGTTGAAGATCACATAACTAGAAAAGAAAGTAGTAGAACTTGACCTTGAACTGAATCATTGTGACACCAGAGACAGAACTTCCAGGCCAGCTGAACTTGACCATAGCCTGGTGGAACGCATGGATCTCATTAAGTGGTGAGACTGTTAGGACAGGAGTACCTTGGTTAATCATGTAATTGAGACAAGTTTTTAACAGTGCCCTTCCAAGTACCTGTAGTATCTTATCTAGTACTCTATTGTACTAGAATGTAACCTGTTGTAGAAAATGGCACAAGAGATTAATTTGCCTTGATGTTGATCAATGAATGTATTTTAGGGGACTCATTGCTTTGATTTCTGTGCTTACTAAACAGATGTTTGATCCTTTCCTTGCTATGTGTCCTGCTAACACGGACAAGGTGGGTTGAACAAAGGACTCATTTACCTGGTTCCATGTGAGTTCTGTGTGTTTCCGTATCAGTTTCTAACATGGTTGGTTTGAGGGGCACTCATCAGCCTCAAGACTTAACATTTCTTAGTCCCCTCAGCAGTTAAGACTTTCACTGAATGTCAGATCAGCACTTTGGTTGTACCATCGCAAGTGAGTCCAGAGAGGGCTCTGCTCAGTATACTTAGTGGGTCAGTTAGCTGCTCCTCCAAGGATTCATTTCTGGATCTTGGAAGCTCAAGTTCCTGCAGTCCTAGAAGGTCTCTTGTGAGATGGAAGTCATTTTCATTTAGAGACATGGCCCTCCTCTGCAAAGCAGAGAAGTAAATACGAGTGAGCTTGTTGCAAGTTTTAATTTCTATCACTGAAAATAGCAACATATCATTTTTTATAACTAACAGAACTTTTAGGTTGGAGAGATAGGCCAAAATAAGGCCAAAATGCAGTTTTGTACTTTTTTTTTAAAATACCAACAAGTGGAGCTTATTAGAAAGTTCAGGAAAGACAGAGATTTACTTTTCACCAAGTTGATTGTGAGTCACTAGGATAGTGCTAGAGAAGCAACACAGCCTTAGGTTGCATTGATCGAAGTGTAGTATTCGGAATACCACGGATAGTTAGTGCTGTTTCACTTGCTGTTAAGCATTTTAAGAGGATCGCAGGCATTTCATGAGGGTTTTTGTAAGCTGAAGATGATCGGGATGGTAAAGCACGCAGCTGTAAAGTCATAGATGTAGAGCAGTAGACATAAAGAGGAGGGATTTGGGTGTGAGGAAGGGAGCAAATAACTTTGCATGAACAGAATTGGTAGTGCATTGAAGGAATGTAATTTTTTTTTTCTTATTAGATCTAGAAGTTAGAAATGTGACTACACGGCTATTGCTGAAACACAAGATTTTGGCTCCAAACACTCTTAGCAAATGTTTAATCACTTTTGCATCTCAGTGCCTTCTGCCTTTTCTTTCTTCCTGATGGAACCTGGATCTTGTCATCTGCATTCCCAATGCAGCTTGGTGGGCAGGTGAGGAAGGCAGGAGGAGCAAATCCTGACTAATGTCAGGCAGTTGGAATAATCTATTTTCCTTACCAGTGGTTGGCTGGACATAGTAAGAAATGTCCTTAGTTTGTTTCTGTTAACTGTTAACCAAATGACTGAGGCCATATATATTTTTTTTATTTTAAAGAGAATAGAACAGAACAAAACAAAACAAAACAAAACACAGCAAAACAAAGCAAAACAAAACAAAATAGAGTCAAACACAATATAGCATTTCAGAACAGAACACTGCAAGCAATACAGGTCTTCAAAACATAATAACAGGAGATTAATAATGGTTACCCTAGTGTCTCTTGCCTTCTTCAAAATGGTTGTTCATACATTTACAGACAATAAACTCAAACAAAACAAAGTAATATAAAACCAAATAAAAGAGTGAAAGCATTACAGGCCTTCAGGTCCGACAACAAGAAACCAACAATGGCTACCATAATGTCCCGTTTTTCAAAAGAGCTGTTCCTATCTTCTCACATACTGCAATCAAATAGTAGAAAAGAGACTTCAATCAAATCAAAGAATAAAAGCACCATTGGACTTCAGAACCTTTTCTGCATATTTATGAGGGATTTTGTATTTTACTGAGTCTTTCAGTTTCTTACACTAGGGAGTTGATGTGGTGTTTATACATGTGAGTTTGGTTTATTTCACTTAGGAGTATGGCCTCAAGTCGCATCCATTTACCTACAAAAGTCTCAATATGATCATTCTTTATAGCTGAGTAGTACTCCATTGTATAAAAGTACCACATCTTTTTTATCCATTCCTCAATTGATGGGCATTTGGGTTGTTACCAAGATTTGGCTATTACAAATTGTGCTGCTATAAACATGGGTGCATATATATCACTGTGGTATGATGATTTCACTTCTTCTGGGAATATGTGAGGCCATATACTTTAAAGAAAAGAGATTTACTTAGTTCATAGTGGGAGAGCAGACGCAGGCCCGACCTGCCTCACAGGGTTCTGTGCTCCTCAAATAACTCATCCATTCTGGTGAGAACTAAGGCAGTCTTAGGAGAGAGGCATTAACCCTGCATGAGGGCAGAGCGCCCATGGCCCCAGCCTGTTCTTAAAGGCCCCACTATTTGTCAGCTCCATTTTCATCAGGGCTAGGACTCGGCATGAATCTTGGTGAGGACAAATATTCAAACCATAGCAGATGTATGCCAGGGGTCTTCGTACTCAGGTACCCGCTGCCTTCTCACAGAATCAAAAGGGAGGAAAGTCTCCCGAGGGATAGTATCATGACTGAGTGTGGCACCTGGAACAATAAGAGGCATCTTGGGACAGTAAAGATTGCCAAATCGGTGTCCTGATGCCAGTGATGATGAACCTTAGAGCTCTCGGTGGCAGCAGATAGCCCGCTGGGGCACACATGCCATAGGTTTGCTGCCACTCACTTAGGCCCTCGATGATGTTGAGCCACCTTGATGACTTTGGGACTTCCTATTATCCAGCAATAGAAAACAAATGAGTTGACCTTCATTTCAAGTAATGAATGTGCTATAATGTCACTGACTCATCCTGAAGTGTATACTACCGGAATGATTTCTGACAGAGCTGCTCTGACATGGAAAAGATCACTTTGCAAGGAAGCAGTCTTTGTCCCTGAAGACACTAAGCCAGAGTTGAATGAGCACTTCATGCCTTGTGATTGCAGTACTGGGGAAACTTGGGAGTGCATGCCTTAGATCCTTTGTAACTGGAAGGTTCAGTCTTTTGCCATTCTGAGAGCACAATAATGAGGCCATTCAACGGTTGGCTCGGAAGGAGCTGAGTGCACATAGCTTCCCCGCTTGTGTTTTCTTAGCTGACCGTGTGCTCTGCTTCTGTCGAGGGATGGTGTGGAGCGTGGTCTGGTTTGATTTCCCTGAGTGTGTTGGCTGTTGCTTTATCATTTCCAGAAAGAGGTAGGGAATAATGTGTTTTAATGTAAATGCTCTTTTCTGTTAAGATGTACTAATTTGTGGAAAAAAAGTTAAGTAACCTTAGTATTTTTAGCTTCATTTTATCTTTTGAAAAATGGAGCATTTGTACCGATCTTACTAATAGTGGATATATCAGGGACACAATGAAATGATAATACTTTGCAAAAGAATAGTAGTGGCAAGCGTTTTTTTTAGAAGTGTTTTGTGCTACTTGAGTTAGTGAATTGAGACTGCTTTTTGTTATGATGCCAAGATGTCCCCCCAAAGTCTTATGTGGTCACAGGTGGCTGGATCTGGAGTGTATATGATTACTAAATTAGTCTGCAGATTGGTTTGGCGTAGTTCTGGGTAGGATTAAGGGTGCCCCACCCTGGGTGTGAGTGCTGCTACCCACCATAAAGGCATGTAGCCCAGATAGAATACAGTGGACCCTTGACTTATGAGCTTAATTTGCTCAAGGGCTGGTTGTAACTAAAGGTGTCCGTTGAAGGCTCGGGCTCCTCTACCCATCCTTCAAAGTCTCTCCTGTGTACAGGCAGATCTTAGTGTCCTTAGAGAGACATTGGCCCAGGATTTCTCAGTTAACCCCAGACAGGAAAGGATGTTGTAATGTTCCTTCCAGAATTCTTTAAGGGTTAAATCTTTATCTGAGAACATTTGGAAGCATGAGTGGCTGGCATTCGGGTGTAACTCAAGACTTTTGATTGTAAGTTAAAACTAAAATCCAGCTCAAAACCCAAGTTGTTCATATGTCAGGCCAGCTGTAACTTGAGGGTCCACTGTATAAGGGACAGAAAGTGCTAATATCATTGCTTGTTACTTACTGCTTTGTTGCCTTCTGCCTACCATGAACTGTTTCTCCCTGCAGTGCCCCTCTACCTTGCCATCCTGCCTTGTAGCCTGTTGATTATGGACTGAAATCTCTATAAGCTGTGAACTGAAATAAACCTTTCCTCCATTAAGTGTCAGGTACTTTGTCTCAGCAAGAGAAAAGTAACTAATACTTTTTTTTACTAGATATGAAAATAAGCAGTTCATTTAGTAAATTGATGTCTACCTGCTCTTTGAATTTCAAGTTGATAATAAGAGGCTAAATACAGTTGGAATATTCCATATCCAAAATGTTTAAAACCAGAAGTGTTTCTAGTTTTGGAGTTTTTGACTTTTGGAATGTCTGCATGCCTCTCCTGGTTGAGTATCTCCTAAAGCAAACATCTCAGAGCTGAAATGCCTTGAGAGCTGAAACTTCTTGGGCATGATGGTAGTCCTCAAAAAATTTCAAATTTTGAAGCCAGATGTGGGATTACGGGTGCTTGATGTGAAATCTTTAAAAATCACAAAATACAAGTGAGTCTTCGTTACTTATTATGAAGTTAGGAAAAATAACAAATTTAAGTCATTCAAGGCCAGCATGGACAACTTAGTCAAAATCAGAATTTAACGGGGCTAAGGATGCAGTTCTGTGATCACTTGCCTAGCAGGCACAAGGCCCCAAACTTGATCCCCAAGTGCCTTGAGAGGAAAGAAGACATGTTTCTTGGAATGGTGACATAGCCGGGAATTTTATGGGGTTCGTGTCTCGAGTCTTAAAATTCAGTTCTTTAATTCTCCCAGGATTCTGTTGCAAAACCTCTTACTATCCAATCCCACATTTTTCCTCCTTACCTGAGAGTGTTTTTGCTTTTTTTCTCTTGAAATCATAGTTAACCCAGAGCAGTTAGTGAATAGGAGAGAGTTTGTCTTTGGTGTGTGCTGTCCTCTTAGTGTTAGATATTTGAGCCAAATGTATAGTGTTGCTCTCAGGAAGCCATATTGATCTTTCTTGGGTAGTGACGGGCTCCAGGGCATCTTTGGTATGGCCCAGCAGTGAAGCTTAGCAAGTCTGTTTCCTGCCTAGCAAGAGCCCATCT
>RJWT010012354.1:0-22518 GCA_004365215.1 Cuniculus paca
ATCCATATAAGTTATTTAATTGAAATATGAAACCTGAAAAGAAGGCCAGAAACATATTCTGTTAAAAGGTTAGGGCTTCCTGGCTTGGGCTGTTTTCACATGCTAGTGAGGGTCACGTTGAGTTGGTCTATTAAATGAAGCTTAAGGAAACAGTTTTTCCATAGACTAAAAGTTCTTAGACGTGAATCTAAATTATTATGCTGAGAACAATGTATGACTTTAAAGCAATGGAACAAGTTTCATTTCACCACATAGACCAGAATTTATATTCCCAAAATGAGTGTTGCATTCAAAGTAACCACCTTGGGAGGCTACAAAGTCACTTTATTTTTGCCCCTTGGAGTTCAAAAGATTTTTTTGAAACTCCCATTTTGGAGCTGCAGTCAGGCAACATTTATGAGGCACCCTAGAAAATCAACCCTGCTACATTGTTTTCACACCTCTTCTTTTTCCCAAACATCACCTAGGTAGAACCCACAGCTTTGGCATCAACCCACTAGGAGCAATTTCCAAAACTCAAATTCGCCGTCACAAGAAAAAGAGCTGTCCGAGGATACGTAAAACAGTGCCCTACTGGTTCTGAAAAGAATTCCAGTTGGGACATTCCCAAATATCCTAAGTAAAAGCAGCATTATTGAAATAAGGGTACAGTTTTCTCAGAAATGCCAACTGGGAAGGAGACAGCATTTGGATGACTGAGCTCTGGTTTCCTAAGTAAAAGCAATCAGATTCATGACTTTAAGATCACACATAAAACAAGAGATTTTATTTCTATATTTCAGAGTAGTTTTTGAAGTAGGGAACAGAAAAGGCTAGATTACAGTAAAAAATTCTTTTTTTAAAAGTATATGCAATAGGACAATATTTAATTAAATTAAGAAAGTTCTCTGCTGTCATGATCAATGGAAAAAGAAACAATGTTCACTTTCAATGGAATGAGAATGAATTAGAAACAAATTTTTAAAAAATGATGCCTTTTTATAGAATAAAGTAAACTTACAGAATCTGCCCCGTGGAGAGCTATTGAGACAAACACTGAGTCTTAATTCCCAAATAGGATGGATTATTTTATGACTATTAACATAAAATTTGCAGCTCTATGAGTCCAGCTCATGATTTAAATATAATAAAATCTCATGCTTCAGGGTATAAGTTTATCACCTACAAGGACTAGGAAGAATTTTTCTTCCAGAAGTAACCACACACAGTTGAATAGGTACATAAATTTTGTTTAATTTCCAGTGTACCAAGTATTGGTCAGTGCTGAAAACAAGAATCAAATTAGTTGGACTATTAATTTGATTTGGTTCAGCAAATCGTATATTGTTAGTTCCAGTGAGTTTTACGTCTTACGTTTATACTTTGCTATTTTAAATAACAATTACTTTGTCAATCTTTCATTTTTATAGCTCACGTCATTCCAGAATGGGGACTTTTATATGCTGTGCAATATTTCTTTTTAATGCAAAACAAATAGGATTGAAATTATTTTGAGTAATCATCAACTTGATTAAGAAGAAGTATTTTCGGTAGTACAGACCTGTATCCTTTGTATATTCTGCACATGTCAAAGGAAGTCTCTACTGAGAAGACCCAAAAGATCCCTACTGCTGCCATCTACCCTTTTGTGTATGCAGAAAATAGCTTTCAGAACCTGTGGTCCAAAAGTAAATAGGAAGGAGAACATGGAAACTTACAACCAGAGCATACCTCTGCTCTGGAAATGTTGGATTCCAGGTTTGACTTCCAGTGTACACTGATAAACACACACACACACACACACACATATGCATTTGTCACATGACCAGCAGAAGATGCCCACCACTAAATGAAAGTAGTTTATGTACTTGAAAGTGGAAACAAATTTAAATTATTTAGCATGTATGAAAAAAAATAGATCTAATTTCTTAATGGTGGGAGTTCTTCCATGCAGTATAATTGATTTGCAAAGTTGTAGCCCTGCTTTCATGGTTTAATTGGAAAAAATTGACAGTAAGAATATATTAAACTCGAGATTTTTTTCCCATAGTTCCATTTGAGATTCCATTCCAGATTATGAATTCATGGCTGTTAGCTATCGAAAATGAACTTGTTCTACCTATCTTCCAAAATAACAAAATATCTCTTGTAATTTATATATGGCCTATTATATTATTCTGATTAACAATTAATCAGAAGTGAAACTAGAAGCATGCTTTTCCCCATCTAAATGAGTGACCTCTACATAAAGACACAAATTCTCAAAGTGTGGGTAGAACATAGCAACTGCCCTGCTGGTGACATCCACCCAGGAGGTGGTGAAGCATAAAGTGCCATGCACCTACCAAATGACAGCACTAGGATTAGAATTAATCACTGCTTCAGGCAAGGAGTGTTTCATGCTAAGAGAAGAAAGGAGAGGGAGGAAGAGCAATCCAATGTTCTATGGATTGTCCAAGCCTTCAGAGCCTTCCTCACTCCTTGGAAAGTAGAATGGCATGGATAGTAGAGGGTCCTAGCCAGGGCAACAGAGTCTTTATGACATTCTGTCCCATAAACAGCCATTCAGTAATCCAACAAACATGCATATGCTCACCATGCACTCTACACTGTGCCAAGTGCATGGCCTACAGGGATCCTAGTCCCTACCATTAAAAAGATCCCTTCCTTGATGATTTAGGACATCTTTGTGAACAGAGAATGCAGAGAGAGAACTCATATTGGAGTGTCTGCCATGTATATGAATATGACTCAACATGTTATTTGGCATCCCACTTGCAATAATTTAGAAAGAAAGGAAAAAAGTAGTTCACTGAAATTCTTTCCTTGCTATCTTAAAAATTATTTTTATTGTGTGGATCATTATTTTGGGGAATCAATGTAATCTGAGTTTACAACAGGCCTAGCGATTAAAACATACTACTATTTCAAAATAGGTTTAGAGAAATGATCTTTATATCTCTGGTATGGAGAATAGAAATGACAAGTGACTGAACAAAGGAAATGTTCTGAGTTTAATTATTCATGAACAAAGATGGTCTTCACAAGATTAGTATTAAAATATTTCAAATTAGGTCACTGTTTCTCTCTCTCTCTCTATCCATCCATCCATCATTTTATCCATATAATGGACCACATACTATTACATAGGGCTGGGGATTTAGCTCAGCGACCTGAGCGCCTGCCTGGCAAGTATGAGGTTGTGAGTTCGATCCCCAGTGCCACATACACACAAAAAAAGTACTATTACATAAAAAGTCAAATTCCCTAGCATGGCAGTACACACCTGTAATCCCAGCAATCTGAGAGGCTGAGGCAGGAGGACTGCACATTCAAGCCCAGTATGGGCAACTTAGTGACTTAGCAAGATCCTGTCTCAACATTTTATGAAATAATAACATTTTTTAAAGGACTGAAATTGTACCTCCATGAGAAGGCCCTGAGTTTCATTCCCAGTTCCACCAATAAGAAAGAAAGAAAGAAAGAAAGAAAGAAAGAAAGAAAGAAAGAAAGAAAGAAGAATTACTTTTACTCAGGAGAATTATATTTATTATTTTGAATTCAACATTTTTATTTCTGTAGTCAATAGTTACTTTATTATCTAAGAAAGAGGTATATGTAAAAATTTTTAAATGAAAACATTTTTTATAATTTTATGCATTTCATAGTTTTGATTATACAGAAAAGTAAATAATTTTTTATTTTTAAATTAAAAACAGCTAAAAGCAGAAAACAAAAATGCACCAACAAATACCAATTTTTTTCAATGAAATATAATTTCTTTCCAATGTGAAGCTGCTATGGTCCATGAGTAAATGAAAAATCAGTCCTTCTGCAGTCAGCTAAAAGCAAAGGAATAAAAACACAACAAAAGTGCTTTCCTGGATGACTTAAACACATAGACACACAATAAACATATACTCTTTGGTCATTTATGGGATTATTGTTGCACTGTTATTGATTGTAGTATATGTTATTCTGATATAAAAGTAGTCACTGTTTACCCAGACTGAATTAACCTATTTTACTTTTCCTTGAATTATTAACCATATTGCACATCAACAAGAATTTTAAAAATGAAAACAAAACAAAAAATTTATAAACTTTTTGTTTAATTGAAAACACATTTTAGGAACTACATTTAATTTAAAAAAAAACTAAAAAACTTCTGAGTTACTTTGGCCTGTAACCTCTATTTCAAATATTTTGAACAACTTTTGGTATTTTTAATGTTATAACAGAAGACAAGGAGTCTGAACATGTATTCCTATCGCAGAAAGCTGCATCAACACTGACACAGAAATGACCTCATGAGCAGGTCCTTCGGGGGCGTAGGGCCTTGGATTCGTTGGGCACACCCGTCTGCATGCTCTGCATGAAGTATTCAGGGCTTAACAGGGCCCCAGATTCCCACAGTGTGGCATGTTATACCTGGTGTCAGATGTGGTCTTACGATCGAGACAGTGCATGGGGCGAAGAATCTACCCACCACAACTGTTGGCACACACGGACTGTACCTTTCTTATTGTGATTTTCTTTGCATCTTCTTATATTACTGGGGACAAACATTGGCAAACTCACCGTACTGTAAGCCAATTGTGGCAGCAAAGCTAAAGGGCTTGCGTCCCTCCGTACGTGTGTTGCATACGGTGGGTGATGGTGCCCAATCAGGAGGAACACGAATGCCCCTCCCATCCACCTCGGGAGTCACAGGGCCGAGAGTAACGAGAAAACACTGATTTGTAAATGGGATAACCACAACATAGCCTTGGAGAAAACAGGGTTCTGTGCATCTTCAAGGGCTGGTTTTGACAAAGTGACTTTTTTTCCCAAAAGGACATGTTAGTGTTTTATTCTATTTTGTTGTTTTGTTTTGTCTTGTTTTTTGTTTACCTCCGTTTGTTGTATCAGTCTCTTCTCAGCATAAATGGGAGGCAAGTTCGTGTCCAAGAGGAAATGTCACAGTTACTTCTTGATTCTTTTCAGCTTCCATCGAAATATCTAGTTTTCAAGTCAATTAAAAGATTATTAGGACATGGTCCTATGAAAGTGTGGAAAAATTAGGGCAAAATTATATTAATTTATGATGGAGTCTAAAATTTCTAAGAGAGATTATTTTTATCCACTTCATTAAGAGGAATAATTCATCACCAACTTGTTCGTAAAAAAATCAAGATGAGTTCTATGGTTACTTTGAAGATATATTAATGTAATTTTATAAGACTTCAGAAAGGTATTTTAGAATTTTTTTCATCCATAGTCATTTCCATCAACCAGCTTTGTGCAGATAACTAGGCCAAGGCTCTTTCAGAATATAAAAAGAAAAAAAAGTTAAACACATAATCAATAGGAGAACTGCAGAAATGAATTACTTTGAAAGTGAGTTGTACTACATTTCCCATTAGGGCAATGATGGCATTCTTCTTACCCTGCATTTTTTTGCACAGATGATGATAAGAGTCAGCAGTTTAGAGCCTAGCGTTAGGCAGAGGGAGAAAAGAGGGTCATTGCAGATTGTTTTAGATTTCATAAAAGAGAATTAAACTCAGCCTTGTATAGGTTATGTCAGGAACAATCATGGAGGAATTTTTAGATAAGGGAATCAAGAATTGCTGTGGTTGTTGGTTCACAGGACAGCTTATGAGTAAACTCAAGGAACACCTTGCTCATAGAATCAGTGCTCCATGGATCCGTCTTCTAACTCTTCTCTCCTTCATTTCAACAGAGCTATAGCGAACCTGTCGATGTTAAGACATCTCAACCTCCTCAGCTGATAAGTTCAAAGCCGTCAGTGTTCCACGGACCCAGCCAGGCTCACTCAGCTCTCTACCTAAGTTCCCACTATCACCAACAACCAGGAATGAATCCTCACCTAACTGCCATGCATCCTAGTCTCCCCAGGAACATAGCACCCAAGCCGAATAACCAAATGCCAGTGACTGTCTCAATAGCAAACATGGCTGTGTCCCCACCGCCGCCCCTCCAGATCAGCCCACCTCTTCACCAGCATCTCAGCATGCAGCAACACCAGCCACTCACCATGCAGCAGCCCATCGGGAATCAGCTCCCCATGCAGGTCCAGTCTGCCTTACACTCCCCGACCATGCAGCAAGTAAGTGTCACCGCCCCTGACTGAGAAACAGCCCCTCTGGGGGGTGGGAGGACAGGAATCTTTTCATCCAGGAAAATACAGGGAGCTGTGTGTCCTATTGTTCCATTAAAATGGGAAGACACTTGATAGGCACAGATAACAACTTTCTGAAACTGTGATTCATACACATGGTGAGTTTCTGTAGCATTATACCATGCCACCAGTACAGAACTGCTTCTGTTCGCAATTACTGGTTTCCTTCCCTTGATACTCATTGGCTTCACCTTTACAATCACCCTTTTGGTTTCTGCTTCTTTAAAAAAGTATATTGGTTCTTTGTGGATTCCACAGATCTCATTGGAATAGGGAAGTCTATATTTTTTAAATACCGTTTGGTAATGAGAATGACTTGGCTGGTATACCTGTTAAAGCCAATAAATGCTGCCAAGTGATATCAGGTCCAAAAGCAAGTTTGATGGTATCCAGAAAATAGAAATAACTACGCATCTCAACCAGAGTTTTATTTAAACACATTTCAGGGGACGCTGGGGTGTTGTGGAGTGGATAGAGCGCCTAGCATGTAACAGGCCCTGGGTCCACTCCTTGATTATTGAAATCACTTGTAGGAAATCTTTAACTTTTCTTTGAAATAAAGTTTTCTTTTTGGACTTTGGTGCTATCCCAAAATTTGAAAATTAGAAGCAAACCATACAAACTCAACTGAAGATGAAGGATTCAAAAATCCTAAAGACTTGTTTTAGAAAATAAAGGTAAAAATTAGAAATGACAGAAAATTCAGCTCTCTGTGTGTGTGTGTGTGTGTAACTGATACTGGGACATAGCCTCAGAGCCTTTGCATTGAGCTATATCCTCTGGTCTCTAAAAAATTTTGCTTTAAATTTTGAGAGAGACTCACTAAGTCACTAAGCAGCCCAGGCTGGCCTCCAACTTGCATTCTCCTGCAACAGCCTTTCAGAGTTCTGGGATTATAGGAGTACGCCACTATGCCCAGTTTATTTTTATAATCCAAATACTCTTGTTTTCAGAGCTCCAATAAATATGTAAACATAGCCTTCCTACAAAATTGGTATCTAGCCCTCTGTGTAATTTGAGTCTATAGTTGGACTGAGGAGAGGAAGAGGGAGATGAGGCAGAAAGATAAATATATGTAGGCACAAGTTTTATTATTATTATTATTATTATTATTATTATTGACAGAATTTCAAAGAGCTGACAGTAATAAGCCCAATACCTTAATATCTTATCTCACCTATAATTCTCAGAAAAGCTAGAGCATAGAAACACATGAACTACAATTGTCTTCATCTTACAGATGATGACACTGAAGCTGGAAGGGTGGAATAATGTGCTATCAGGGTCAGAACTGGACTTAAAACCCACATCTGTTCAGAAATCAGACCCTGGATACTAAAATACTAGACTTTAACTCCCTCTCACTCTCAATCATTGTTTTTTGTGTTTGGTTTTGTTTTGTCTTTTGGGGACAGGGTCTCACTGCGCAGTTCAGGCTGGCCTTGAGCTCACTTTGTAGCCCAGAATGGTTTCAAACTTGCAATGAGCCTCTTGTCTCAGCCTCCCAAGCGCTGAGATTACAGGTGTGCGCCACCACACCTGGATCATTCTTATAAGTTATTAACTCTCCCCATGCAGGTCCAGTCTGCCTTATACTTCATATTAGATCATTAAATCCTGGTTAGTTCTGAAATCAGAATTTTTATGGTTGGCAAAGGAATTCATCCTCCTTACTGAAGTCTTCCTTGGTCCCTCAGTCAAAAATATTGATAACACTATGATTTCCTACCTCAGTTCACCAAAGCACGAGGGAAGAAGGCCAGGGAAAAGTCAGATTCTACCATCTTGTTTTGTCTACAGTAGCATTTATGACCAAGCAATACTCATAGGTCAAATCTCCACCTTCCAATCAACATCACTCACAAGAAAGGGGACACTCCTGAGGATCGCTGCTTTTTAACGCATCAGAAGCATTTGCCTGAAGAATTATTAAATTGAGGGACAAGAGCTTCACTTAGGTAGATTGACCCCTGCCTAAGAGTGCTACCAGGCTGAGGGTCCAGGTATTGTCCACAGTGCTTCCATTCAGTGTGGTTTCTTCCCAAAGGAAGGAATCCCAAAGGCATAGGCTCCTCACCAAGCTGAGCGCCAAAGCTCCATCCAGAGAAGAGATCATTTTCTAATTTTTATGCACTTAGAAAAGTCTCCTTTTTCTATTTATGCTAACACCTTGAATGAGCTGGCTGTGATCCTGAACAGTTTTTTAATATTTCAAAATTATAAAAAACCACATGTAAAAATTCAAGAGATTTATCTTTCCACAGAGAATCTTACCTAAGTAGGAAAAACAAAAGCATATAACACTGGACAAAGTATCCATAAATCATTTCTATTAGTATACCTCAAGAAGTATTGTGATAGTAGAGGCTGATTTCAGTTTTCTTATTAATATCACACAAATTGGTAGGAACTCAAAATGGAAAGTAAGTAGCTACAAAGACTCTGTTGGCTAAAATCACTTAACAATGCCTTCATTGTATGAGTAACAGAACTGTTGAGTAATGAACAACTAAAAAGCAAGTGAGTAGTGTAAGTGACAGACTGTTAGAAGGAATTAGATTAGGTTGTAGAATCTTAGTTCCTTCAATGTTTTTGAAAAATGTAATTGATTGAGAATATGTTCATGAGACTGAGACCAGCAGCCCCATTAAGTTGATCATCCTAAAATCAAGATCAAAAAGGCCGTCCAGATGTCACTTAATTTTCTACAGTCACAACAGTCTGTCAGGCCATTGTTCACATCATCCGTCAGATTTTATCCTGTAGATGGAGACCTTTGTTGTGAATAAAATTTGACCTGATTCATCATCCAAACCACCTTTATCCCAAATACATTTATTTACTTTCTAGTACAGGGGCAACATCCACGTCTTCAAACAGGAATGAGAAAGAGGGGAAAAGAGAGAGAAGAAAGTTAATGGCTACTATATTGTTTAAAAGACTATCTCATATTTATTACTTTCACTATTTTATTACCCTTTGAAATAAATATATCCTACAAAAATAATTGTTTAGTCCACCAAGAATAATAGTTTCATTTTTTTCTAGAGTATTTTATACACTGAATCCACGGACCTACATTTTTTGGTCCTTTTTTTCTGCTCACACTGTTGTCGAATGAGGTCAAGAGAAAAAAAATCATTAATATCTGTCAACTTCCTTTATAACCTTAAGAAAAAAATCTTTGTATGATATCACACAGACAGATTTTCAATTTCCTTGTGTAATAAACAGCTGCTTTAGGATTTGGGTGTAATTTAAAGGTTTAAAAAAAATCACATTGAGATTGATGAATAAATCAGTCATGAAGACAAAAACATTGATGCCTGTTGAAAATACCTCTCCAGACAGGCAGGAAATGAAATTAGTTCCCAGTAAAGTGTGGATATGAGAATCACTATTTGGTTGTGCTGCAGGTTTTTTTGGACTTGCTATGGTGGCACAACAAAACTGCTAGGGCTACAGAAATCTAATTAAAGAGCAAATATCCCTTCTGACATCAAATTAATCTTTATCATGTTTCCTATTTTTATTTCAATCTGGCACCAGAAAATGAAATTTAAAATTCCAAGCTTGCTACAAAACAGTTGGCGATTTTTCTCTTGAGTATTAAAATGCAAAATATTCAGTCTTTTTTAATTGGACTGCTAAGCAAACATTTTTCAAAAAATTTATATCATCATTGTCGTTTCCTATTTACATCAATAATGAAAATATACTCAGTTCTAAGTTTGACCTAGGCATTTCTCTATATAGTATTCAGAAGAATACTTTATTTTCTAACTTGAAAATAAAATAATGTTACTTCAAAATCTGTCTGGACTTTTCTTAATCCTTGATTGTTTTGGTGTTAGTGGTTTGCTTTAATTTAGACATCGACATTCAGTGGACCCCTAGCTTACGAACTCAATTAGTTCCCAAAGGCTGGTTGTAACTCAGGTTGTCAATGGAAGGCTAGGGCTTCTCTACACAGCCTTTGAAGTCTCTCTCCTGGAGGATCTCAGTGTCCTTAGACAGACATTAGCCCAGGATTTCTTAGCCCCAAAATGGAAAGGATGTTGTATTGATCCTTCCAGAACTCTTTAAGGGTTAAATCCCTATCTGAGATCATCTGGAAGCACAAGCTGCTGGCATTCATGTCATAACTCAAACTTCTGTTCAGAAGTTATAACTAAATTGCTGGTCATAACCCAAGTTCTCATGTGTCAGGCTGATTGTAACTCAAGGATCTACTGTTAGCTGAATTTTCAGTCTTTGAAATTTGTAGTAACACACAATTTTGATTTTGTAAATTGATGTGTAATAACTTTAACGTTTTTTTCTGATATTCTCTCATTCGACTTCAGGAACTATTTGTACAGGATGGAAAAAAGCTATGATGGATGTGTGTGTATGTACACAAGCCCATTGCTTTTTTGTATTTCCATACCTTCAACTAACTCAAGACATTTTCAACTGCTCTTTGTTTTCATACCTGTTTGCTTTTAGGTTACATTTTGTAGGTTGTATAAAAATCCAATATGGAGAACTTTACATTAAAAATATAGAAAAGCCCTGGCATTTACACATGTATCCACCCTGTACCTTTCTAACAGTAGCATCAAATAGTCTGTACTAAACCTTATTTATTGAAAAACATGATTTATTGAGCCACTAGTATGGGCGAGGCTCTGAAAATATCCAGTAAGTATTTCAAACACTGATCTCGGGTCCTCAAAACTCAACAGCCCTCTTGACAGGGGATTAACAAAGGTAGTGAACACAGGGCTCCCAGAGAACTTCTCCTGCTCTTGGCCCAGCAGCACGCTTATCGCTAGGGAAGGAAATCCAGAGAGTGGAACAATATCACAGGACCATAGGGAGCCTGTGAGACTCCATGTTGGAAATCGAGGGAGGTCTGGAGAAAGACGAATTCAGCCTAGCAAGGACTAGACAACTAAATAGCAAGTTAAATCTCCAGCTTCCACTATTTTTTAGAAGACATTTATGGTTCAAGCTACATTTATGGTGTCTGTACTGATAAGCTTATTTCCCACAAATCAGTTGTTAATATAGGAAATCTAGTCCTTCATCTGTGTGAGCCAGTCTGGCTGAATTATCCACTTTTCAATGATTTTCTTCCAGTCATTCCAAAGTTTGTCTTTTTCCACTAATTGAGTGAGAATAGGTATGGTCATCTACTTGATGTCTTCAACATTTGGAAAATAAATTAATACCTTGAAGCCAACACTGAGAATTGAGAACATTTGATAGTAGGTGTTGTCTTTGAGTCTTTACATAGGGACACCCAGACATGGATAAAACTCTAAGGAAATGTCTTTAGTTAAAAATCAATACCCAGATCACCGTGCTGAGTTTAAGAAAAGTAAAACAGTAGCATGCCTGCAAGAGCTTTGGCCAAGTAAGTAGAGAATGGTGCATTTGAAAAAATACTCTTGAATTCTCAGTGGTTAAAAACCAAGGATGGGCTCTGCTGCAGAGACAACCACAAGATTAATTAAATTGCTTTTTTTGGTCACTTCCAGCAAAGCTTGCTTATGCTGCTCTTGAATTCACTAGATAAGCTAAAAATAAATCTTCGTTATAATGCTTTTTGTTTACCAGCTATAGCTATATACTTCACAGATTCTGTCCTTGAATTTTTAATAGCTTTGCTAGAATTAAAAGTCAACACTTCACCATACTAGTGAATTAAAAGAATCTTCCCAAAGTCTGATTATTGTTTGCCAGTTAATAGACTTTTCAATTAAAAAATATTTGCTCTGTCTTACACTTTTCCCTCTCTATGTTTTCTAATGCAAGTTGTTTTGCATCTCTTTCCGTATATTAGTCCAACAACTGTTAAAAAGCTTTGGTTGAAATTTTTTAGCTGAGAGAGAAATACAAATAAAAGAAGAAGCAGATGGTCCCTTTGTGATTGAATGAAGAAAAAGGGTTTTGAGAACAATATGTGAATAGGTGTAGTCTAATAAAACACTCAGCCACCTGCTGCCTGAATCCTTCAAAAAAGATTCTGTTGCATATTCTGGGGATTAACCATTAATGTATCCTTAGGTTTGATAGAAAACATAAACTTTGAGGGGTTTAAGCTTTTTACTCCCTTTGTTTTGATTGAGTTGGTTTCTTTATTTTAAATTGTTTCTCAATTCAGTTTATCAGCTCAAGAGTATAATTGAAGGTCTTCTGACTCATGGTTAAATGAAGGAAAGGTAAGAAGAATGAAGTTGCAGGAGATCTTTTATACTTTTGTTTTGAGTTTTCTGGGCTCTTTTGATAGGCTTCCCTTGCACAGTCAGGAGCAAGAAGGCCCCTAGAGTGTTTACAAAGAATGGGTAAATATTTAGGTGTTTTACGTCCTTAAAAGGCTCTTTGATCCTTATTTGTGGACTTACTTTTTTCCTTTTCAGGGATTTACTCTTCAGCCTGACTATCAGACAATTATCAATCCTACATCCACAGCCGCACAAGTTGTCACCCAAGCAATGGAGTATGTGCGTTCCGGATGCAGAAATCCTCCCCCTCAGCCGGTGGACTGGGATAACGACTACTGTAGTAGTGGGTAAGCGGCTGACTATCGCCACCTGGCGGTTGATAGTGCTCATAGTTTGTAGCCTGGTCTATCTTGCTTTCCAGTACAGTACATGATCTGGAATGAGGCAGAATACCCTGCTCCAGAAAATTTGGAGCCATCTTCTAGCTCATCCAAAATTAAATTAATTTACATTTCTGTTAAGTTTACATGTGGGTTAACGGTCCGTGCCCAACTCCATCCTTCAAGCTAGAACAAGTAATTCAAATCCATTGTGTTCCTTTGACCCCTGTCGCACAGATTGTCTTGTAACAAGGATGGTCTCTTTTCTCTCCATACAGGGGCATGCAGAGAGATAAAGCACTGTACCTTACCTGAAAATCTGAACACCTCTTCTTTCCACTGAGGAATTCAGGGAAGTCCTTTCACCATGGATTGCTTTGTACAGTCAAGGCAGGTCTCCATTTTATTAGAAAATACAAGTTGCTAAGCACCTAGGACCATTTGAGCTTGTGGGTCACCCACTCTGGAAGAAATAATCATGCTTCTTTATTATTTTTTTAATCTTTTATGGACATTGTTTTTCTTCTTCCCTGAAGGAAATATATGGACCATTCAGATTTTATGTTGGTTTTTTGCTGTGAAGTGCTGCGCGCTAGTAACTGCCTTAGCACCTGTAGATGTCTCGGATAACAGTCCTGGATTTTCCATTGGTTTTCATAATGGGTGTTTATATGAACTACTAAAGACTTTTTAAATGGCTTGATGTAGCAGTCATAGCAAGTTTGTAAATAGCATCTATGTTACACTCTCCTAGAGTATAAAATGTGAATGTTTTTGTAGCTAAATTGTAATTTCAAACTGGTTCATCCCAGTTTATTGATTTCACCATAGGGGTTAAATTGGCAAACATTCATATTTTTACTTCATTTTTAAAACAACTAATAGTTCTATATTTTCAAAATATCTGAAAAAATATTCCCAAATGATTTTAATTTAAAAAACAAATTGGCTTTGTCTCATTGATTAGACAAAAAGAAACTAGTGTTAAGGAAAGCGCAAACGCATTTATTTTGTACTGCAGAAAAATTGCTTTTTTGTATCACTTTTTTGTGTAATGGTTAGTAAATGTCATTTAAGTCCTTTTATGTATAAAACTGCCAAATGCTTACCTGGTATCTTATTAGATGCAGAAACAGATTGGAAACAGCTAAATTATAACCTTTACATATGGCTCTGTATTATTGTTTCTTCATACTGTGTCTGTATTTAATCTTTTTTATGGAATCTGTTGCGCCTATTTATGAAATAATAAATATAGGTGTTTGTAAGTAAATTTGTTAGTATTTGAAAGAGGTTTCTTTAATATTTTAACTTTTGCAGGCAAAAAAAAATTCACGCTTGATGTGAATACTTTATTATTTAGTTTTTACCGTGACTCATGAATAAAGCCAAACCTGCTCTTCATTTATCAGCAAATTAAAAAATCAATCCTTATTTCTACATTTCTTGGTTGATGCAAATGAAAACATATTCTGTTTAAGAACTTACTTCTTCCTTATAATACAACAAAAGAATTGCCCCCAAAAGTCACACAAGTTCCAAGACTACATAGACACACACTGACTGAAAAGAATTGCTTCTTGGTTCTCAACTGGATTTAGTCAATTCTGAAAATTTCCCTCCAAAAAACTAAAGTTGAGTCACCCAAAGTTCCTCAAGCTGCATGCTATTCACAAAACCCAGAAAACATGTAAGCATTGAACAAAGGACAGGCAGAAGTAAAGCATACTGCCAAAAATAATAGAGAAATGAAAGATAAGTAGTAGCAAAAAAGGGAGAGGAAACACTCAAAATTTGAAGGTCACTGATAGAAATTGAGATTCTTATTTTTTTTTCTTTTTTTGCCTCTATGAGCTACTTCTTTTTCCATAATTCATAGGTCATTTAAGAAAATTCTTGGGATAGTTGAGATTTGGTAGGGGACCAAAAGCTTTGAGAATATAACTGAGGGTTTGCATAGTATTTACACCAAAAAAAAAGAGCTAGCAAGTTAGTCTCTTACAGGAGGTTGTATCTACTTAGTTAATCTGGTAGGAAATGAAGGGAATGGCTAACGTCTCTTTCATGGAATGTACAAAATAAATTTACCAACTTAAATCAATGCAAATTTATGCATTATATAATCCAATCAGAATTAAAAAAACAAAAGGTATGCTTGCTTTTGAACAGTTTTAGGCATTGTACAAACTTGAATCACTTGAGCATGTCATAACTAATAAATAATGCAGATCCAATGTGATTATTAAAATGATTGTAGCTGGGAGCTCTAGTTTTCCTGTCTTGAAATTGTATAAGACCTTATGTGATTAAATTCACAGCTTATTGTTTGTCTGTTTAGTATTTTAGAAATATACCAGCACTACTAATTAATGTCTTTTATTTATTATATTATGATAAAGTAAGGTTTTCTTTTAAGTCTAAACTGAGAAAGTAATTACCCTGATGAGAAAAAACAGCTCCAACTCTGACAGGCGGTTCGTGCAGGGAAGTGTAGTGTTATTTACAGCTTTTCTGGAGCAGGTGCAAAACCAGAGTAGATAGTGTTGAAATTTAATACCAAATACAGTAAAAACAAATGTAAATAAAAGAAAATGCATCATAAATAAAAGCTTTTATCACATGTGACCATATTCTATTTGGTGATCCATTAGTCTCCAAAGAACAGGCTAGTCAGGTGAGCACCTTTAGTAAATTCAGGACAGAAGTAATCAAGCATAGTAAGGTTATGAATGGCTGCCAGGATCATACGTGTTCTTTCTGAAATTCTGAGAATGCTCTCTCTAAACAATGAACTATGACCTAAGAAAGTTGCCGGCTCTAAATCCGCCATTTTTAAGGAAAGCAGAATTCAGCAAGGGCATGGTAGCTAGCATAGTACTTCTACCTTGTTATTCAGAGGACTGTTGGCAGAACATGCCAAGTTTTCTGCTACATACTCCAGATGATCCACAAATAAAGTCATTCTGAGACGTTAAGCAATGATATTGGACATAAAATATCTTCACCAACATATCCAAAATCAGAATTATAGCTACCGAAAGAGGGGGGAGGAGTTGGTTGGTAGGACTAGGTTTCATCTCTAAGAAAATCAAGGAAGAAAAATCAAAAACCCCAGTTCCCATCCCAATGAACATGAGTTGACAAAGGAAAAAAGTGATTCAGATAATGGCTTCCAATTAGTCACGTGTGTGGACATACCGAATTGTGAATTTTATCTCTGGTTATTTTTATCTGTGGTCTTTATGACAAAAAGTACCCACTCCTTAGGACATGAGCTGTCCATAGAAAGCCATGATTATCAAATCAGTGTATCCAGGCAGGGGCTTAGGCCACTGAGCTTAATCCCCTGACCATAGTTTTGTCCCACCTCATGCCTGCCTGCCTTGCAAGTTCCCACTTTTCCCCACTTTAGACCCGCCTCACCTCATGGTTTTGCTCTATAAAATCCCTAGACAAAGAAGAGTCCTTGGCAACCCACTCGAGACCCCTTCTGTCTCTCTCTCAGATGGAAGCTTTCTTTCTCTTGATAAATATATTCTACTCATAAATTTTTCTTAAAAAATTTAAAAAAAAATCAGTGTATCCAGGCTGATTCACTGCTAAAAAAAAATTAATGCAAAATACAGAATTAGTAATCAACAACCAATCTTGTTTTTCCATAGACCTCTCAATCTTTGTAAAAGAGCTGCCCCACTCATTTGGAAGGTCACTGGACTGAACCACATGAAATTGCAAATGTTTGAATCCTTTGCCTACACAAATGGTGCACAGGGTTCTCCACCAGAAAGTGTGGGAACTAGGGACAATGGGCCTTAGCTACACATTTAGACATAATTTTTAATGGAGTTAGAAGTACTTTAACAAAGTGCTAGGAAAAAACTTGAAGAAGTCATTGGTTATGTTTGTTTACAAATCGCCCCACTTAAATCCATCCTAGACAGCTATGTCATATTGAAGAAAAGTTAAAAATTCCAGGTTCCAGTTAGTCTCAGTAACTGCTTTTTTTTTTAATTATGCTAAAATTGTTTACATGGACATTTGTAATAAATAGGTAATTGCCTCAAACATGAAAAGTGTTGGCTATGAATAGATATTCTCATAATATTTATTTGTTGAATGGGAATTTGACCTGTATTTTCTTGTTCCACTCAAACTCTCATTTTAAAAGATGGATACAAACACAGAAAAATTCATCTTTGTTGTTGATGTTTGCATTAAAATAATAGCAAGGAAGAAAACTGATAGCATGAGTTTAATCCCTAAATATCTACTATACTGAGTAACTCTTCTATTTAACACACAAAATCATGTGATTCATCCCACAGTATGAATCTCTTTTTAATTCCTTGAAATTAATTAATTTCTTTATTTTCAAAATAACTTCAAATACCATAGCTCATCCTAGGTGTACAATAAATGCAAAGATATAACAACTAGTGGAACATCACAATTCATCATCAACAGGAATTGAATGTTTTCTTAATTTAGAAGCTTTTGAAGATAAAAAATAATTAAATTCTTCCTTAGAGGCAAGCATTAGAGGTAAAGAAGAAATCTAAAGTTATCAAAAGACTAAAAGATTTTAAAAATGAGTCATACCATATTTTGGCCTAAATAATTGAACTAGATTTTTTCTAATTCTGACAAAAGTAAAAAATAAGAATACACACCCATCACATCAAGAAAATAACCAGCAAGGGGGAAGAAAGGGTGCTAGACATGTGGGAGGGTAGAACCTAAGAGAAATTTCAGATGGCAAGTTTTATGGAACACTAAATTAAAATATTGATGAACAGGAATCTGGTTTGTTTTCTAATTACCAAGTGTGAATATGACTTGCTGAAGCATGGAAAAGGATCTTATTTCCCAAATTCTGCCTAAATGATACCCGAATCAGAAGAAATGTTTTGCCTTCAAAGGAGATTTCCATACTTTCATCTGGCACCATTTCTCAGTGTAGGAAAACCTTTTCTAACAACAAAATTTCCAAATCCTTGGAAAAGACTATTGCTCACAGAAAGTGAATAAGGATCCTTCTAAACTGACCAACCAAAGGAAGGAGGCTGCTAGTAGGAGAAGGAGAGAAATTCAGAACTCAGTTAGATCCACTTGTATACACAGATTCAGCTTTGCATGCTCATTTTAGGCATAACCAAACATCTTGTCATTAGTATCCAGAACCAGACAGCATCATAGTAGATGAGAAGATGTGAAGTGATTGTTCGAGGATGGGAGACAACTGAGAACAATGATGCGCTATATTTCAGCATGGTCAATGCTGCAGCTAATGAAAGAAGCCCACGAAGCACAAATCATTTCACATTTTATTAACAGCTTGCCAGCAAAGAAATCTGAAAGTGAAATTTTATTCACAATGGCATGAGGTCAGAAAAAGAATGTGACCAAAAAATAAAGTAGAAAGGCAAGTCAACAGAGGAAATAAAAAAAAAAATCTTTCTAAAGAGGGACGATGAACCAAACTACAGTATTTTTTTTAAGGTCTGGAACGTCCCTGTTTGACAATTGTATGTTTACAATAAGCCCAAACATAATTGCTCTGATGGGCTGTCAGGGAAAAGATTAATTTGGCAAAGATTAGTATTGACTTGCTGTTTATTAAGGCTTTTAAACAGCTGTATCTGGCAGCATTCCTGTAAGTGGCTGTCATATCTGAAAATCAGCCTCACACCCTGGTGCTCACCAGCTGTTACTAAACAATCTTCTACCACTTTGAATGTCTTTCTCCAGGCCAAACAGCAAGAGCAAACTATTGCCAAATGAGCCTTTCTCTCCTCCTGTCACTTTTTTTGGAGGGTGGGGGTGGGGAGCTTCTCAATGCTGAAATGTCAGCTCACGGCTGATGGCTCAGCTGATAAGAAGCACAGGAAGCCAGTAGGTGGTTTGGGTGCTGAGTGAATACGTTCCCCATGTAGAAGTGGTTGTGCTGTTAGTCACCTCACACAGACCAAAAAAACCCCACAGTTTGCAACTGTTGTAGGCAAAAAGTTTTAAAGACAGAAAGTGGCAATCAAATGTCTATAACCATCAGAATTCCAAAATGAATGTTTTGTTTCCCCAGACCTGGCATATGCCCTATATGCCATCCCTACCACCGAAAAGGGATGTCAAGGAAAAGTTGGGGAGTGGTCTTTAATCTTTAGCATGGAAGCTGGGACATTGCAAAAGAACAAGCTACTTTGTAAAACATGTGCTTCATACTTTGATTCAGTGAAAACCTGTAGATTGAAACTGGTTTAAATGTTTTGAAGTCATTAAAAGAAAAGGTCAGATTGAGTTTTTGGCTGGAATATGGTCCAATGGTTTCAAATCCAAGTAGCATTATAAAGGCAATGGAAAGAACAACATTCCAATGTAGTTAAACATCAGACTACAAAGGGCCCAGTGTTGTGGTGAAGTCACGTTAATCTTTCCAATGTGACCAATGGGGGAGGGGTTAGTCTTGACCTTTTTCATATTGCGTCAGACTGGAAGAAGCTGCAATAGCAGATGCAGAAGGACATTGTCATCCCTTAACCTTTTATGCAAACACTTCCCCGTTACTCTCTGAGGTATGTGAGGTAGGCGTTTGCCTAGAAGCTAAGCCTTCCAAAACAACACTGCAAGATGTTTTCCAATTTCACTTCCATATAACATTGTTTTGAAGTCTTTGCCATTGATATAGTCAGGTGCTTGACAGTTGAGTCAGGTACATACAAATGAAACATTTTTATCAGCTCAGAATGTGTACCTGCCCACCACAGAATGTGTACCTGCCCATATCCGAGAGTTCTATCTCTCTGCTCCTTTTCATATCCCATCATGGCAGGTGGCACTGTAGTTGGATGAAATGGAATTATAATTCAGCACTTACAAACAGAAATGAGGTGACTTGACACGGAAGAGAGGATGCATGTTTGCCTAAACCCTCCAACCCTGGTTCTGCCGAAGCCCCGGAATAAACATAAGAAAATTTGGAATGCTAAATTCACTTAAAAAAAGTCTATAACCTTATATTCCAGAATATTCTAGGTCCCAAAAAGGCTGTGGACTTAAGGGCACCAGCGCTATTTTCTAGTGAAAAAGCCATCTCCACAAAGGCCTCCGTATGCTGATAAATGAGGTCAAGTACTTCCTTGTGCAGAAATGTACTTTTTACTTGGTCCAAGGATACCTTAGCATGTATATCAATGCAATAGTTCCACAGGTAGACTTGAAGCCCATGGAAAGATTAATTTTGTTTTTAAAAATTCTCAAAAACCAGGATAGGTAAGGGGGGAAACCACGTGGCTTTTGTTAGTTTACTTTTGTTTTTGTTTTTGTTTTTGTTTTTGAGACAGCCTTACTAAGTACCCCAAGTTGGCCACAAATTCATGATCTTCCTGCTTCCCCTTTCCAAGTAGCTGAGATTACATACATGTTCCACTGCTCCTGGCTCATGTGTAGTCTTACTGTCCTGCAAGACAGCATTTTGACAGGCATTTTCATCATAATTCCTTCATAGGTTTGATTGTCTCCCATTGGCCTGTAACTCTTCAATTATTCAAATGAGTGAAGTGAATATGAATGGTAAAAGGATATGCTAATTTTAAGACAGTCTGATAAAGCTAATGAAATAAGAGAGGGTCCCATTCTGGTTACACAAAAAGCAAGGATGCACTCCTCGGTGCTTGTGGTCCATTATACCAGAAACCTGACATTCTTAGTCTATTGCTAAACATGTAGAAATTTTCCCAAGTAAAAGTAGCCTGCACTTTTATCCTGCTAGGTTTATCTTTGAGAGGCCTATCCAGTTTCCCAGTCCAAGGAAAATCCTCAGAATTTACTAACTCTAACTAATTCTGTGGCATATTTTGTCACACCTTTTTTTTTATTCTTTTTCTTTTTTTTTAAATCAAGGCAGTACACAGAAACCTATATCTGGTATCAGCAAGAGTTTCATACAAGAAGAAAGGAAGAGCAGTATATCTTAATGAAACTGCAATTTCCGGGTAATATTACGAAATGCACATAGCTACAAAGCCATTCTACTGTTGAGCTGGGTCATTCTTAGCACCTGGTTTCATGCTGTGGTTTCAGCAGACCAGCATAACAGAAGTGACAGCCCTTCAGAGCATCAGGTCCCTGGGGGGTATTTTAGATTTTTCTTTCTTTTTTTTCCCCTCCCTTCTCCCCCTTTCTTTTCTCTTCTCTTCTTTTGTAACAGGAGTGAGAATCTGCTACTTTATGTAACCTATCAGTTTCCTGAAATAACTTTAGTCTTGCATCCTCAGAACATTCACCTTCAAAGCTCCCACAGTTGGAGGAGCCAGATTGCCCGCAGCCGGCACAAGCTGGCCTCCAGCTTCCCTTTGCTGATCACTTTGTTAATTCCCAGATAAATGGAAAGAGGGCCCATTTTCTCTCCTTCCTCTCTTCTTCCTAATGTAGACCGATCAGAAGTCTCTAAGGACTTCCCTATATGACTTCCCGTTTCACACCACAGATGGTTTAGATAAAAACTATTAGCTTCATTTATTCAAACAGCTTTATTTCACCAAAATGAGTCTATTTTTAGCATTTTGCCTGAAGGTTTGTTTTCACATTTTTGTAAATGTAAAGCTGTTTTGCTGATTTTTCATGCTTTAATCATCATTCCTGCCACCCAACAAGCTTTTGGACTAAATGGATCTGATGAGTCTTCTAAGGGGGAATGCACTTTAAAAAAATGGCATTAGAATTGCTTTACAAATTTGATTTATGTATATTTTTATACAACCTTTGAGTGTTTGCATTTTTCCATGAGGTTAGTTTTGATCATTTCTATTTCAGCATAAGCACTGTGTATGATCTGTCAAACATAATGATGCCAGCTCTTTATCTTGGTTTTATCTTCATGTCATTACTTTGGAGAATATTTCCATTTGGACAACATACTATACTGGAAAAAAATACTGTAACTTCAGAAAATACAAGTTCAAAGAGAGAAACTACAAATAAACAAGTTAAAACTTTACCTACTTTTGCTTGTTGCTCAGTTGATGTAGACTGCATGCTGGATGTTACCTCAGGTTCAGTTCCTCTGGTAATACAAGAAAAAGAATCTGGTAAATTATTTAAAGATGGAAATGACAGTACATAACATCAACTCTAGTTGACAACACAGTCGGAACTCTATAGTGGTGTGAAATTTGACTGATTTATCCATACAGATGATGTGAGTTACCCAATTTGACTTTCAACTCCAGTACCCTCTATCCGCTACTTCCTTTACCTCTATAGGACTATTTCTTTGTTTTCCCGAGACATCTCGTGTACCTGTGGAATTGGTGCTGAAGGAGATGAAAAGAGGCATCCCCTCCATAATCTCCCCTACGTTTAATCAGTAACCCTCAAGATTGCCATTCCCATGGATAATTGAAAGTCTCCAAGGACTGACGTTATCTAAGACCAACTTGGAACATGTCAACACCCAAACCTTACTTTCCTGGCCACTAAGTTTAAAATAAGCACTAAGTTTAAAGGCACATTTCTCAAACTTTACTGTATTAAAGGTACAGTTAATCTGCCCTACAATCTGTACTTTATAGCAACCCTAGAAGGATTCTATGTTGGTGTCCACAGATGAAATAGATAAGTGGAGGTCACAGTGATCTTGCCATTGACTTTAAAGACTCAAAGATTAGGCCAGGTACAGTGGCACATACATTTAATCCCAACATTTGGGAGGAGGCTGAGACAGGAGAACCTCCATAAATTATAGACCAGCTTGGACTATAAGTGAGAC
>RJWT010012355.1:9391-22617 GCA_004365215.1 Cuniculus paca
AAGAGGTTTTGTGAGTGTTACACCCACCCTGAAGGTTTTGGGCGGGGGTGGGGGTGGGGGGTGGGCTGTGTACAGTACAAGAGAGGAGAAGAGGTTTTGTTTTGGTTTTGTGCTCTTTTGCTCTGCTGCCTTGAAGTGTTGCCCCAGTGCCATGCCACCCTGCTTTGGAGCCAGCTGATTATGGACTGAAACCACCAAGAACTGTAAGCTAAATAAACCTTTTTTTCCCTAATTTTGGGTGTCCGGTTTTTGTCTCAGCAACAAGAGGAAAGTAACCAAGACACAGATACACAGCAAAGAAGCAGCTAGGTTCTTCCCATCTTGAAATGCCGTTTTTTACAACGTGAACTCTGTAACTTAAATCTGGGTTTGGAAAAATGAACTTTTCCAGCCCGAATTTGTAAGCAAACAATTTAAGAGATCTAAGACAGTAGTTTTCAATTTTCGTGCTCAGGTACCTCCTACCTGTGGTGTGTTTTGGTTTTATATTATACTTTAACGAGACAGGCTCTCACTAGATAAGATAGCTCAGGTTGACCTTGAACTTACAACCCACCTGCTTCAGTCTCCTAAGTGTGGGGATTACGGATGTGTGCCACCCTGCCCGGCCTGTTTTATTGAAAATCCATGCCCACTGCATTTTCAAGTTACAGCTAAAAACTTTTCAGGATAAATTATCTTTAAAAAATTAATAATAAATACCTTTAACAGAATAAATTAATTTTGAATCATCACAAAGAATGTAGTACCTGGTACCTTCTTGGTTAATGCAGTTAAGCTACTCCAGTGATGAGATATCCTATGATCTATTTTTCAACTAAGTTCTTTTAATAGAAAGTCTCATTTTTCCTTTTCCTCTGTGAATTTGTATTTCACTTCCATCAAGAAATTATTCCAACAAAATACATGTAGACCAACAGTATTTTAAAGGTCTCTTTATCCTATTTTTCTGTTAAAAATAAATTATAGCCTGCTTGGCAAGCACAAGGTTCCGAGTTCAATTCCCAGTACAAAAAAACAAAACAACAAAGGAACAAAAACAAAAATGTAGTTTTACTTTTTGTCCGTAAATATCAAAACATTACATTTTCTTCTCTTGGAGAATTATCATTACAATTACTAGTACATAATTTGTCTTCAAAATATTGCAAATTTTTACAAGTATTATCAAACATGAAGTAGAATTTGTTGCACTGATTTAAAAATTTTTCAGTGCCAAAAAATATAAAATATATATAGATAAATATATATTAGTATTTTTTAAATCAAGTAAGTGGTTTTTCTCATGGTTTTTGCTGCCTGTTTCAGTCAAATTTCAGGGAGGGGTCTTTTTTATCTATTTGTAATAGATGAAGAATAACTCAGACAGCAATCCCCCGCTGCCTTTTAAAAATTTAAAGTATGTATCAAATTTTTGGTCCAGGTCATATAGGAGGAGTTAAACTTAAATTGCATTCTATAAACCAATACAAGTGTGTTTCTGTAATTACAGTTATGCTGAAGTAAAGTTTTTGCAAAATGGATTTCAGTGCAATCACATGGACCTGGGCTTTTGTTTCCCAATTCATAGTCATGGATGTACAGCATTTATTGCTAGAATGAAATAAAACATCAATACCATTTTTATTCCTGGTTTACATCTTTATATTACAGTCAATAAGAAACCTTATTATATAAATAAATGGACAAAACTGAAAGGAAGTTTTATAATAGAAATGTTTCAAATCTTTTCCCAAGTTATGTGCCAAAAGACTTCATAATTAAATCTTTCTTGGTGGCACTGGGGATTGAACTCACAACCTCATGCTTGCCAGGCAGGCACTTAGGCCACTGAGCTAGATCCCCAGCCCTTGTCTTTTTGAGACCGGGTCTCACTATGCCATTCAGGCTGGCCTTGAGCTCACTTTGTAGCCCAGGCTGGTCTCGAACTCGAAACGATCCTCTTGTCTCAGTCTCCCAAGTGCTGGGATTACAGGCATGAGCCACCATGCCCGGCTAATTAAATCTTATTTTTCAAATGGGAAGGTTGGTACACACTTATCACTCCAGCTATTCAGAGGGTAAGGCAGGAGGAATGGACGTTCAAGGGCAACCTGAGCAACTCACTGAGACCCCATCTCAAACAAACCCAACGCCAAGCCCTTATTTCTAGCTGGGGACGCAAGCACGCACATGGCCTTGGGTTTGAAAACAAATAAAAAGTCTTATTTTGAACAAGCTGACAACCCAGGTTGTGCCCTTTTCTTGAGAGCAATGAGCTGGAAACCACATGCCTTTAAAAAGGTGATCATCTAGAACTATTCATCTTCTGAAAACCTACCCCAGTGTTTCAAATCTTTCCAGCCCGGGAGGTTTGCACACACTGGTGAGATACTGTTCTAAGATTTAGAATGGAAATTTTTTTAAAAAAATGGATCATTGTGAAGGAGTTCCCTTGTTTTTATTACACTTCCCAGATGATTTCAGGACATTAAGGATCTGAAAATTGGTTTTCTTAAAGTTGGGTACTCAGACACCCACTATGAGATACCCCTAGAGGATGCAAACTCCAGTTTGGGGATTGCTGGTCCATGAGTCTGGTGACAAACACAGACTTACCTGAGAAGAAGTTTCCAAAGCAAGAGACTGACTTTCGTATTTCTTCACCTTACAGCCACTCCTAGAAAGAGAAAAAACACAAACAAGCCAGTTTGAAATCACAATGACGACTTTCAAGGAATGAGATGGAGCAGAGCGCAGTGTATGCAGACAGAAGCTAAAGCATACAACAGCACACAAATCAAACATCTGCATGGCAGAGACACAGACACCTTTGCTGTCTCTTGAGTCTTCTCCCGACAGACAGGGCAAGCAAAGAATGACGGCCAGGTTCACTGAAAAGACCGCCTTGTTTGCTTCTGTGGACTGTCAAACACCAGTACTCTGACCCCTACAGGTTTAATTACCCACCACCAAAAGCCTTCCAGACAGTACAGTCTTAGCAGTTACGTTCCATCCTGATCGTTAGTTGGTTGGCTTTGACGTTCATCAGAAAAATCATCACGCTGGACCAGATTCTTTAAAAATTCTTTATTGTACTAAAAGCCACAGAAGTCTCCTAAGACAGCTCCCGTCTATACCTAGGTGTTTACAGAAAAGAACTGTGGTCAACAAAAAGTATAAAAGTATTTGAGTAAATTGTTATCATTCTTATTAAGTAGTGAGGTGCAAGATAAGCATCATGTAATGTGCAAATCCCAGAACTGTGGAAAACTTGGAGTATCTGTTATTTTTAGATTAGTCATCATTTGTGATCATAAGACTAATTCATATTTTGCTGTTTCAATGAACTTAAACTTTCTAGTAAAAATGACACACTGACAAAAAAAAAATTATCAACTTGCTTTTCTTTGGTGGAAAAAAATGAAAAGACAAGTCCAAAGCTTATTAGGAAGGTACACAATCACTAGTTCATCGTCTTATTTCCCTAATGCTGTTAGTAAGTGCCAACCTCTGTCACTAAACTCAAGTTGACTCAGTAAAATTTATCACCTTACACCAAATTATATAAAAAAGGAGCCTTATAACATTTAAAAATCCACTGGTTTCCAACATTAAATAGCAGCACAGTCCCTCAACCCTGATGACCTTGGGGGCCAGGCCAGCTCTTGGTATCCAAAGTGCCACGTGACGTGTGCCAAGCCAGGGAGTGCAAGCTCGCATACCGAAGGCAGGAAGGGCAACCTCCTCTCCTTTAGGTACAAACAATGCAAGGCTAAGCTAACTCAGGAAGTGGCAAATGAAATGCAAAAAAATCATCTGAAGGTCAAGCTCAGAAACAGAAGCCAACATGCTGTGAAGAGATAGTTGGGGGCAGCGATGGGGCAGCAAAGTGCCAACAGTCCCAGGGTCAAACAGAAATAGCAAGAGTACTTACAACAGAAAACAGAGAAATCTCACTTGCTCAGTGGTCCTGATGCACCAACAAAATTAGAGACAGGAAAGAGACAGACAGATGGAGAAAAAAATCATGTAAAGCCTAGAAATTTATCTTGAGTCCGGTAGATGTAAAAGCTACAGAGTTCTTTCTGTGAGGTGAGATATAAATTACAAACGTCACACTCATGAATGTCAGCACTGGTGAATGGTTAACAGCACCTCAACTCTAATAGAGTAAGAGTGGTTAAACACTCATTAATGCCATATGTTCAATTTGTAGATGAAAATAAACTTCTAAACATGTGAAAACGTATAAAAGCAGTATTTCATTGCTGAACACATTTAGTCTCTATGGACTAGTCACTCAGATTAAAGACAATATATGAATAAAAATATATTTGAAAAGGTATTTGGTTATCTTTATAATAGGTGTGCATTACTAAGCAGCTTAAAATGATTTCATATAATTTATCTTATTTGATGTGCAAAATTCCAATTGTATTATGGTGTCTCCATTTTATAGGTAAATCTAGAAGTCAATTACATACATCTTTTTGAATGTCATGCAAAACTCTTAACTACAGTACCCATTAGATGCTACCATCAAATATCTGTTTTCAGTCTTTTTCTACAATGAAGCATTTTGCTAACCAAGACTCTAGAGTATTCTACAAGAGGTCTACCAACCCTTTCTGGCAGACAGAAAAGTTTTGTCTGTCTGAACCCAGGGCCTTCCCACAAGCTACATCGCCAACCCTTTTTATTTATTTATTTATTTTTAAAATTTTGAAACAGTCTTACTAAGCCACTGAATTGCCTGGGCTTGAACTTTAGATTCTCCTGCCTCAGGCTAAGACTGCTGGGATGACAGATTTGAGCCACCACATCCAACAAGATAAGAATTTTGATTATGTAAGAATTAAAACAAAAATTCTACATGGTATAGGGACAGGGATTTTAGCTCAGCAGCACAGCACCTGCCTGGCAAGTGCATGATCCTGAGTTTAATTCTCTGTACCAAAAAAAAAAAAAAAAACTACAAGGTATATTAGATCAAGAAGTTCACTGGACAAAAACAGAATAGAGGAAAATGCTACCAGGTAAGAATAGCAAAACTCAAGACAGTAATTCTTGGTGCTGAAAATAAAAGAGTAAATCTCTCCCTCCTTGGCTCACATGTAATCTTCTCTGACACGAATCCACTGGCTAATATCATTAGCATGCAACTGGAGGAAAGCTCCCCAAACAACCACTTATCAGCTGGGGCAGGCAGAAGCAGCTAAGGTTTAGGGGAGGAAGCACCAAGGTACTGAAGTGCCCTACACGTACCCCAAGTGCTTCCTAGACATGAGTATCTCACCTTAACAGCACAAGGGAGGACTGTGCAAACAAGCAACCAATAACATACTTCAGCAAGGATTTAACTGCTCCCACATAATCAGAGAACAGAGCCAGAACTCCTGATGACATTTCACTCCCTCGGACAACATGAGGGGTGTTCCAGGGCTACTACAGAGCTGACGTCTACACTGCTCAACCATCAGTCTTGAAACCAGTACTTTTGCTTCTTAAAGCTCTAGATATTTTCTTTCCCAGTATAATTCACTACATAGGGTTTAAAAAGTAATAATAATGCTGAAAAATAATTCTGTAAATGACTTCAAGATAACTACAAATACCATACTTCCCATTTGCCCTTTCCACGCGTCATCCTCCACAACAGTGGTCCTTCTTTATGGCTAATATTTAGTAAAATGTCACAATGTCACAAAAGGATATAATGGCATCTAGTCAATTTCATTTTTGTGACACAGTAACCCTCTAACAAAGTTAACCTGAAACTTGATACAGAGTATGAACTGAGGGACTACTCAAGGAAATTTAAAGTCTTGCAAAAATCACAAGAGAATTGAGAGGATAGAGGGAGCACAGGACCAAAGACTAAGTTATTCAGGTTTAACGATCATTTAAACAGTCTTGATTCTCATTGGAAATTTGCCTTCTTGCTAATGAACCAAAAACACACATGAAGACAAGAACTCTCACCAACTTTCCACAGTAGGTTTGCTTCCAACAACTGTAACAACAAAAAACCCCATAGCTTTCTGTTTAGAAAAATAACTCAAAGATCCTTGTGGACCATTTTCCCATTATTGACACTGGACAGATAATCTGTAGGTTTGGAACTTCTTTGTTTTATCCATAAAGAATCTGAAGATGGTGGTTAGCTTAGACACTTGAATTCTATATTCAGGGATTCCTAGCAAGGATTTCTGAAAAGCATCAAATCTCTACCTGATTTATTTTAAACATTAAAAGAAGTATTCAGGGTGGGAGGAAAACAGCTTGACTAATGTGCTGAAGATTCAGAAATAGAGTAGAAATCTACAAAGTAAACCTCTTTTATTTCTAACCACACAAGAATCAGGCAAAATAGTGAAGACTGCAGCATAAAAGCTCTGTTTGCACCCCCACTGCACCTCAAAAATAAACGCAGTTCACCAAAACCAAAGCAGTGGGCTGCCAAACCCAGAGAATACTACACAAACACAGAGCCCGGCACCCTCTGTCACTCACGTTATTAAACGCGACTTTGACTTCCTGGGTGAGTCTAAGATTTCATTAACATGATTACCAGTGGAAGAACAAAAGTTGCTGCTTGTTAAAGTCGTAGTTGGTTTAAAAGGATCCATGGATTCATCGAAGTTATCTGGGTCAAAATGGTAGGAGCCCTTAGAGGAGAGGGGTGGGGAGTTCTGCAGAGTTGAGTGGCTCCCAGAGGAATTAAAGCCAGGGCAATCCCACTGACTCGGCTCTAGCTTAGAAGACACCTGGGAGAGAGGGGTGTCTCCAGCTGTCGGGTCTGCAGGCTGGTCTACCCCTACTGGCCTAAGCATGCCATCTTTCTGTGTCTTGGGAGTCAGTTTGGTACCCAGTTTTCTGCCAAGTTTCCTTGGAAGGGCTTTCCTGGTCTCTATATTTTCCACATCTTCTGTGAAATCGAACTCGAGTTTGAGAGGTGAGCTCCTTGCTTCTTCTTGCGGCTCCATCCCTGAGTCCCTGGTGTCACCAATCAGAGTGCTAGAAGCTTCCTTAAGGCCAGGGGGAGATCGCTGGCTCCCATCACCTCCCAGCAGAGAAGGCCATGCATTCTCATCCAATTCATCAGGATTGGTCTGATAAGATACCCTGGCAACAGGTCTGGCCTCTGTGGCAGTTTCCGCCCTGGAGAACTCTCCCCCAGTTGTTTTCTTCCGCAAAGACACAGGTTTGGGCTTTCTCAGCTTACTTCTGATAGCCACAGGCTCGGAACAGGAGCTTCCAGCCTTCAGATCATCTTCTGCGGATGCCTCGAGCGTAACCCCCATGCTGCTTTCTGTCACTGCCTCATCCTGGGTGGCTCCCGGCATGCTGCAAGGCAAAGCCTCATCTGAGCCTGCAGTTACACAGCCCTGGGTTCCTTCTGTTCCAAGAGCTGCTGGGATATTGGAGGAATTCTTGGTTTCTATTGAAAAGGGCCTCACTACTGAAATTTTGCTGGGGTCATGGCCAGGTTCTTCTCTGACATCCCTGGCTGGGTGAGGATCGGCGGCCAGCTGTGGAACATCATTTCCCAAAGATCCAGCACAAGTCTCAGATGAGTGTTTGTCAACCACTTCTGCTATCAGCTGTTCATCGGCGTCTTGTGATTCTAAAACAAAAAACCAAAATCCATTTATTAAAGAGGTATCTTTCTGGCACTGGTAAATATTTTCTACTACCTAAATTCACACACAAAAACAGCAAGCAGTTCCCCTGTTTATTTTTACTAATCATTTCTAAGGCTTGGCAAGGATAGCAGTAGAGCTGAAAAGGTTAATAGTGGAAACTATGCCCTAAGGAAAGTTGTTTATGTGCATTAGCTAACTGATACAGTAACAATTTTACCAATACTGCAGCTACTTAGAAAAAGGATAAGGAGACCCAGAGTCCACTGCAAAGCATGCTGTGTGAGGTCAAACACTCTGAACGCTGAAACTGATTGAGAGAAGTCTTCAGACTTGACCAGCACTGAGACTGCTCCCAGAACCAGTGCAACACATCCAGAGTCAGAATTTTACGAAGCAGATCTGAATCTTAAGAGTGCTAAAATACAAGTATTTCTTATTCCACAGGCAAAATTCAATAATCAAACTGTTTCAAAATAAATGAAAAGGCCACCACAATCAGCTCAGAATCACCTCTCTGTAAATCTAAAAACTAGAAGAACCAAATAAAAAGCAAATTTTAAAAAGTGGAATAGAAATTGCTTTAAAAACAAATAACTCTTATTTTACAAAGACGCAAATCATAAAGCAATGTTAACCAGAGAGTAATTTTTTTGTGTTTGTCTTTTTGAGACAGGGTCTCGCTGTGCCGTTCAGGCTGGCCTTGAGCTCACTTTGTAGCCCAGGCTGGTCTCGAACTCACAACGATCCTCCTGCCTCAGCCTCCTGAGTGCTGGGATTATAGGCGTGTGCCACCACATCGGGCTTCCTACCTCCTAATCTTAATCCAGGATCAAAGAGTTGAGCATCACTGAAATCATTTTTTTAAAGCATTCACACATCTTTATCAAGGTTCCTTTATTGCAATTGGGCAGTAGGTTAAAAATTATATTCTGCACAGATGTTTCAGATGGTTTACAAATGTCCAATTTCAGTTTTGTCTTGAAATGTGTTTATTATTAATACTGTGTAAAAAAAGAATCAGTGCTTCATATCTGAGATCTGCTATAATGTATTTCAAAAAGATTTTTTCTTTTTTTTTTTTGGTACAGGGATTGAACTCACAATCTTGCACCTGGCAGGCATGTGCTATGCCACTGAGCTACATCCCTGGTCCCTCAAAAAGATTTTTTTTAAAAGAGAAAGTACAGGAAAATCTTGACACCTGTTGTCTAGAAATGGGTACATGGGAGCTTTTATTGTACTATTTTCTGTTATGTAGTTCAACTGCATTACATATGAAACTTTAAAAAGACTATTTTAAAATGTACTGATAATTTAGCTTATGTGTGCTGATTCTATTACCTCTTTCCATATATCTGAACTGTTGTGTCATTGATTGTTCGTGTTGGTAAGGAGAAAAGGAAGACAAACAACAATCACAACACAGCCTTGAAACCTCGGGGATGCAATTATCTATGAGCGTCAATATGAAACAGGCTCAGTTAAAAGAGCCTGTCCAGTTGTATAGGTAGAGACTTTACTACATCAAAGTATGGACTGCTGTTACTTTTCAACTTTGATGCTTAATGTCACCTATAAGATTTGATACAGGTGCTATAATAAAAATATACTTGTCTTTGTCCTTGGTTGTTAGCACAGAGCTCCTAAAACCCTTGGAATTTCTTAAGTGATGAGTTTTTTGTATGGACTTTAATGATTTGAGGGCTGTGCCTTGATTGCTTCAAGACAAAAGCTGGTTATCAGAGTGATCCAGCCAAGATTAGAGGGCTGGCTACCAGAGTCACCCTGGTTCCCTTTAGGGTTCAGTCACCAATGGCCAGCCAAACACGATGGTTCCCGCTACTCGGGAGGCCACAGAAGGAGAAGCACAACTTCCAGGTCAGATCGGGCAACTTAGCAAGACTCTGTCTTAAAATAAAGTAAAAAGGGGTAGAGATACAGCTCAGAGGCAAAGCACTTGCCCAGCACATGCAAGGCCCTGGGTTCAATCACCAATAGGCGATGACTTAATTAATCGTGCCACACGATGGAACTTCTATGAAGTCCCTACATGACAAGGCTTGGAGCATCCAGGTCTGCGAACACACTGACTTCTGGGAGGATGATGCACCTGGAGAGGGCGCGGAAGCTCTGTGTCTGTGCCTATGCCCTGCATATTGCTTGCCAGAGGTGCCTCTTGTATTTGGCTGTTCCCAAGCTGATCTTACAAAAAACCAGTAAATGTAAGTATTTTCCTGACCTGTGTGAGTCATTCTAGTCAATTACCGTACCTAGGGAGAGGGTTATGGGAACCTCCAAAGTGAAAGCCACTGGGTAAGAAGTACATATTGGAACTTGTGACTGGTGTCTGGGGTAATACTATAGACAGCTAAGTTAGGCAGAAATATTACAGGCAGTCTGAGGGCTGGGCCCTCAAGAAAATCAATGCAAAGATGCAAAGTCATTACAACTGCGGCTGGAAGCACATCTGCTGGACGCCAGTCCTCATGGTGAAGACAAATGACCAGGCCTAAGAGAAGTGGCAATACTTGGTCTAATAAAGTCCAGGCAGAAATCGGTCACCTTGGTGGGTGACCACGACCCTTGGACTCACCCCTGTGTTCTTTCCACATGGTACACTTGCTACGTGACTTGCTTCCCCACTGGATCAGTATTACTTATAATCTGATTGGTGGACTGTAGCCTTAACCATGATGTACCCACATGGTTGTGCTCTATGAAACTTCCCCGAAAAGTGGGTTCTCCCATTTCCAGGTCCCCTTCTTTCTTAGGCAGAAGCTGTCTGACCCCCAGTAAATATTGCCTACTTTTAACCTCTGTTGTACTGCTAGATATTGTTAGCAATTCAACTTTGTGACACAAATTTCCCATTTGTATCAGACTTCTTTTGGCTTTTTTCTTACCGACCTCTGCAAGTCTAATTTAAAGCATACTCTCACTGAATTAATCTGAATTGAAAGGTACTAACTACATGAATTTAAAAAAAATCATTTGTAACTATGGGTCTATATATAACTAGGTTCTCTCAATAACCTGTAACCTAAACACTACTGACATAATCTAGATTATAATTACATTTTGATTTAGCTCGTTATGTTTCAATCTCATAAATTCCACTTTTATTTATTTATTTATTTATTTTTGGCACTGGGAACTGAACTCAGAACCTCACACTTGCCAGACAGGCGCTGTGCTGCTGAGCTAAATCCCCGGCCCTTGTCTTTTTGAGACAGGGTCTCACTATGCCATTCAGGCTGGCCTTGAGCTCACTTGTAGCCCAGGCTGGTCTTGAACTCACAATGATCCGCCTGTCTCAGCCTCCTGAGTGCTGGGATTACAGATATGCGCCACCAGGCCCGGCACAAATTCCACTTTTGAAACTAATGCTTTTGAATCTTACAATTACAATACCCATCACATTCGTTGTTATATATTAGTCTGCACAATATTTTCTCTTAGAGGAAGGTTCCATGGGCTAAAGATTTTGAAAATCCATCTTTAAAGATGGTGAGATGGGTGGGAGGGAGGTGCAAGAAATGATGACAGGGAATGAGAAAAAAACTATATATATCATTAAGAGATCATGATGTTGCCATGAATATAATGAGGTAGAAAGGTGTCCACTGAGATATAGCCCCAGCCCTTTTCTATTTTGAGCCAGGGTCTCACCAAGTTGCTAAATTGCTCAGGCTGGGCTCCAACTCCTATCCTCCTGCTTCGGCCTCCCAGAGTGTGGAGGTCACAGGTATGTGTGTCCACACCCAGCTTAGTGATCATCATTCTTCAAAGGCTCTCTCTGATTGTTTTTTATTTAGGTTGACAACGTTAACAACAAGAAAGATGGACTGCGGGCTTCTACAGGCCAGCCAGTGGGCCACTAAGAGCTCAGCCAGATTACTGTGTTAAATCTAGACAAATCTTAACCGACATGCAAATCCAAGTCTGTCCGATTCCAGAGCCTGGCTGCTAAACCACACGTATGTCAGATCATCTCTTTCAAACCAGAATAAATACAGTGCTTTCTCACTATCCACGAGGATGTTTCAAGACCCCCAGAAGATGCCTGAAACCCAGACAGCACCAAACCAAATAATGTAATGCTACCGTTTTCACCTTAACCAAGTGCTTACAGTACACTACAGCTGGCAGTGTTGCAGTTTAAGGCATAACAGCAAAACTAACATGAATTTCTTTTTCCTTTTTTCACAAGTTCACAGATAGAAGGTTGGTTCTTATCATAGATCTAAAACAGATCTAGGCATACATTTTTTTCTTTCTGTAATTTCAGAACTTTTCCCTTATCAATTAAAAGAAGTCTCTAAGGCTCCTCTTTGGCATTTCTGAACTGCCAACATCACTCTCTTGGGGTGGTTATGAAGTAAATAAGGATGATTTCAAGTCAAGCACTACAAATAATACCTGATGGTCAATCTGAAAACCCAGAGGGGAACTGAATAACTAGCAGACAGGTAACAAAGGGATGGCTCCTGACATGACAGTGAGGTAGCCCCAGATTTCATTGCACTGTTCAGCATAGTATGCAATTTAAAACTTAAAATTTACTTCTGGGTTTTCCATTTATTATTTTAGACCATGGTGGACCACAGACAACTGAAATGCGGAAAGAAAAACTGCAGACAAGGGTGATGATGTTGGGGGGACCACTGTAATTTCCTGTAGTCTACTTGATCACGTAATATCTGGAATTGTGAATTCAGTTAGACCTGGATTCAGTTTTGAATTCCTAATGCTGAACAAAAATGAATGCAGTTAGATGACTGCGGATGAAGATGCCTGTGTCTGGAGCCGGGCATGGTGGTCCACACCTGGAATCCCAGCACTCTGGGTTAATAGGGAGTTCAAAGCTGAGCTGGGCTACATAGAGATCCTGTGTCAAAAATAAAAAGAAAATCAAACAAGAGAAAAAAAGAGAGAGAGAGAGAGAGAGAGAGAGAGTTGTGCCTATGAATAACTAGTCTAAGATATTTAGACAACTAGGAAACATTGTAGGGTCTTTGAATATTTTAAGGGCTGCTTAGGTAAAGGAATTCAAATTATTGTCCCATCAGAGGATACAATTAGGATTATGTGGATATCTGTTAAGAGAGAAGCAGACTCTAACTCAACATGAAAAAAAAATTAACAGAACTAAGCAAAAATGCAATGAATGTGAAGACATGCCTGAGCCTTATCTTTCAGCAACGGGAAAGAATGGTCTTCAGCCCAAGGGGTCTATTCTGTGCTTCTAGACACAAGTAAAAGTCATGAATCAAATGCACAGAAAGTCAGAACTGCTGATCAGAGGACCTGAGCAATAGAATGGGTTTTGTTGCTCATCAGCCTAGGGACTTTTTACATGTCTCTTCTGCATTCTGGGTCTCAGTCTCCTCATGGAGAAGAAAGGTTTCACCTAAAACATATTCATGAGGGTCCTTTACCCAGATATTTAAGCCATTTACAACAATTAAATGGTGAGACTCTACATTATACTCTATAAATCTTTTCTGGATGGATCACCTACTCATTTCATTCATAGATTCATTATGTATTCAATGTATGTAAGTTTTGTTTTTTTTTTTTAAGTATTGGGCTCTATGC
>RJWT010012356.1:0-22516 GCA_004365215.1 Cuniculus paca
TTGAGCCTATCTGGACCCTTTCTTAGAATCGAATGGCTGAGAATCTGTATCTCTCAGTGCAAATCCTGGCTCAAATCACTTTTTAATTGTGGGAAAGTTACTTAGCTTTTCAGAGCTTCAGTTTCTTCAGCCATACAATCAAAAGAAGACTGGCAGCTAACATTGATTGTTTACTGTATTCCAAGTACTCTGTATCAGATTGTACAGCATCATCTCACTTCCTCTCCCTGCCATCAGTGCCCCCTCTAAGATGGGAGGCACTGAGAATTAGTTGGTTCACACAATAAGCAGTGATATCGTTAGAAGCTACCAAACTTTTGTGTGAGGTGACACATTATTTAAGAGGGTGACTGGGCAAAAGAGCAGTACACATAATGCAGGATATTCTAACAACCATAATCACCACTGACCCAATTGTGTTTGGATCCTGAGCAATATCTGGTATAGAGAGACTTAATCAGTCTTAATAAGGGTACATCGAATGAATACATTTATCTTAACTATGATCTAACTAGAAACATACAAAACCAACTTTAAGAACTTTAAAATTAATAATTCTTATGAACCCAGAGGACAAATATAAAGTAGATGCAGTAATTCAATTCAATTCAAAGACAGAATAGTTGACTAACAAGACAGACTTGTTTTATAAAACTAAACTATACTAACACTGAAAAATGTAGACATTGCCTGCAACAGAATATACTTATTAAATATGAAAAGATGTAATGTTATTAATAGGTATGTCATTAGGTCAGACAATAAGCATCACATGACAAATTAACAGAAAAACACAGATGCTGATTTAACTGTAAAAGAAGGGGCAAAGAGACACTAATTATAGCACAATATCCATCCTACATTTTATACCTAGAGTTTCTACCCATGGGATATTAATATTGGGATTAGAAGAAATAATTCTCACTTTCATAGAAACACAGCATAGTCTGTTAATGACACACAGCTCCAGATAAAACCTGCTATCAACAAGTTTATTTCATAACCTCTTTGAAGCTGGTGGGAGCGAAGATGCCGGCCGTTCTGCAGCACCCTTTCCTGCGCTTCCGGACTGACGAAGCTGTGCAGCATTTTCTCAGAAGGCAGGCAAGCAAGCACATACAGCTCACCAACTTAAGAAAGTCTCCATCCTAAAATTTATCTTGCTTTTATTTTTTATAAAAAGACTAGGAAACTTGGAAAGACTCCTGTGAGACATGGAAAAGTACCAAAATCTGCCAAGGACAAACATGTTTTCTTTCAAACCAGTAAGAATGGTTTCCTATAATGAAGTCAGTAAGAATGGTTTCCTATAATCAATCACCAAGGGAAAAAGTTCTATTTACACAGGACTAAAATTAATAATTCTGATAAATCCAGAGGTCAAACAGAAAGTTGATGCAGAAAACCAAAATGGTGAATCCATGATGCTGTACTGTGAAAACCTCAGGACATAAATACTGGAGAACTGGAGAAGAATCTGAGACATTGGGCTTGTTTTTATCTTACGTTCTTGGTCAATCTCCATGTGCTGGGCAAAAACTGTTTTAAATGTCTTTATACCTGGGAACTTTTGGGCAAAGGTGAACCCATTTATCTAGTCAAATCTGAAAAGAACTCCAAAGTAAGTGTACAACGAAACATGTAAATTATTCTCAACTAATGCAGCTAAACTTCACAAGTGTGAGTCAATGTCACACATCTCTAATGGTCTGGTCTCTAACTTTAGAGGGAAACATCATTTATTTGTAGCTGCCAAATACTATATTCTCACTAATTTAATAAGCAGGCACCATTTTCCCTGCCTGTGAAGATTTATGTTGGTCTTTGGACAGGTTCGGCTGCCTTTTTAAATCTACTGGTCTGTGACCATCCAGGGCTTCAGCCAAAGGGAAAATGACTCCATAAATCCTCAGTGGCTGTCTCACTTTAAATTATAGTTTGAAGGCTTCAGCACTATATGAAAAGCCTCTGAATAAGAAAAATCAACACACACCAACACATATGTATTGGAAGTTATCCTACTTACAGCAGGAAGCATTCATCAGTCTTGAGAAAGCAGACACACATACAGTCGGACGTAGACTTGGAAACAAGCATAGAGCTCTGCTCCTTATTATGAAGAGATTTGTTCACATTACCTCATGAACGACACCAATATGCAAAGTCTTTGATACAAAAATATGATTATGATATTTCTGCTCTAGATGTTTCACAAACAACAGACCTATTCATTATGTCATCACTGGAAAGCAGATTATGTTGTTGCAAGAGAATGGCATGCTACTTTCCTTGAGTCTATATTAGATTCCTTTAAATCAGCAAAGGTGTTATTTCAAAGACTCTGAAAGTTAAATGACAGGTAAAATGCATGCAAAGAATTTTGAGATTATAGATTACCTATGTATTAAAAAAAAAAAACCCTGAGGTTTGCCAAATTAATTCCCAAAGCCATATTGCTAGTTAAAAACTAAAGAAAAAGGGTGAAGATCTTAACAAAGGTTTAGGATTACATCAACAATTTACATACCTGTAAGACAAGACTTGAATCTCCCTATGTACCACAATTTCCACCATTCTCACTTAGCACATACACAACGTATTTCTTTTACTTATCTAGCTCTTGAAATCATTTGAGACTCCTGTCTTATGTCTAAATAAAATATATGAGGTCCTTTTCACTCTACACTTCTTTCATGATTAAAACGCAGTTGTTAAAGTGAGACTAAACTCCAAAATTTTCAAAAACACTTTAATTTCATTATTTTGACAAGGTGAAATAAATTACACTCTCTGGAGACAAAATCTTTTCCTTAAATCAAATGCTTGGCATCACTGGTAAATTACACACGCACAGTCCAGCCTCAGAGATGGCTAATCTATGCGTCAGCTTAACCAGGCCACAGGGTGCCCAGACATTTGGCTAAACCTTGTTGCAGAACACGTCTATGAGTTGTTTCTGGATGAGACTGACATCAGAATGGGTGGACTAAATAATGCAGGTTGTCCTAACCAATGTAAGGGATTCTCACTCAAGCTACCAAAGGCCCCCATAGAATAAAAAGCCAGATTTGGAAAGAAAGCTGTCTCTCTTCCCTTGATTGCACAAGCTGTAAGACCAGATTCATAAGCTTTTCTTAGGTGTCAAAGTGCTGGAGTCTTCACTGTCTCCTGTGCAGGTTCTTAGGCCCAAAGACATGGGCTGGAACCACACATGAGCTCTCCTGGGCCTCTAGTTTCCTGGCTTTGACAGGTATGGAGATTTCTTAGCTCCAAGAAAGCTAATCTTCATAATAATCTATAAACTAATAAACTAATCTTCATAATAATCTATCTTAATAATCTATCTATTCACACCCCCCCCAACTGCTGGTTCTGTTTCTCTGAAGAGCCTCAACAGAGCTTCCTTAGAAGTCAGTTAACTGGCAAAATTAGGGACATATTTAAAGTCTCAAACCCAGAAAAAAATTCTTCTCATTATTCCTTAAAACCATGTATAGTTTATAAGAAGATGAATCACAGACTCTCCATGATTGATATAAAAATGGGGAAAAAAGTGGATTACGTGCTGCATTAAAAAAAAAAAAGGCTGAGCTGACAGAAAATAGAGAAAAACTCCAAAGCAAACACAGCACCACAGTGTATATTCTAGCCTTGACTCTATCAAAAGTACCTAAGAGAAGCATTTCAATTTTTATAGCCAAGGAACACTTCTTAAATGCATATAACATGCCAAGTGCAGTTTAAGGATGTCAGAGTTAGTGTCCCATCTCAAGAACCCATCAATTTAGGACAAGGAAAGGCAGCTAAATGAGCAAGTCAATACAAACAATACGACATGTGACAAAACAGCTGAGTGAGCAAAGTATCAACACACGAAAGAGAGGGGAAAATGTATTCTATGTTTCAATGACTCTGTGGAGCAAGGTAGAGAGGGGAAGATAGCATTTAAGGGGAGTCATAATTAGCATGATTTCACATGACAGCATGACTGGGAAGCCCTTCAAGACACACAAAACAACATTACACAGAAAGACAGGGGAGTAAGAAATTGCAAAACTCACTACTTGTTAAATGCCAGCCAACTAGCTGGTTATGTTTGGAATATAGGTCCTTGAAGGTTGAGAGAAAATAAAATAGAAGAATTCAGTTTGGACTGAAAGGTTAGAGAAAGTGTAGGACTATGATAATCTTGCCCATATTTATGTTTCCTAACCTGCATCCTGTTTTTTGACATTTAATGCATGCTAGTGTTTATTAGACCTTTGGTTCTAATAACAACCCATTTCTGAGATTAAGATGTATAAAGACATACTCTGACAATGTCCTCCTGTGTGCAGAACTCCCACATCATCTTCCCACTGTATTCTCCTCCAGGACTCAAACACTGCTTTTCAGCACTCAAAATGTGAGCTACCTGATAAATGGACTTGGTATAATTTTTTTCTCTCACTCCCAAAATTCTTGGACAATTGAAGTATTATTTCACATACATGCATGCATGTGTGTGTGTGTGTGCGTGTGTATGTGTGTTGGACAGAAAGCAGAGAGAGACATAGGAAGTCAGAGGGAAGATAAGTAGACAGTTTCAACCGGGGGAATTCAGGCTCAGTGATAACACAATCAGTCCATCAGTTACTGAAAGGGTTTTCAAAAGGAAGCTTTACAAAGCTCAGAATGATTTTTAAGTTAAAAGAAACTCAATGTAAAATATTAATATTGGATTAAACTGTTGGTTTTACAGCATGAAGTTATGACAGAGTTGACCGGGAAACAAAAGGTGTGGCCAGGTCCTTCACCGTGACTGCTCCATGAAGAGCTCCAGGCCGAGGAGCGCATTTCCCCCAGTGGGCCTGCAAACATGCATGGGGTGGTGATGGTGTGGCTGCCCTCAGGACTACAAAGCTGGCAGCCCTGGGGCCCATGCGAAGCCAGCGCAGCAGGGTTGACGGATGACTGTTCACCGAAGGGCGCAGCTCCCCGCCCTCTCAGGCGTTCCAGGGAAGCCAGAAACAGAAGCCATGGACAGAGGCCTCTGGTGTCCTGTCCTGCCCTCCACAGATCAGCTCCCTCTGACTGTGAGGTCCCTAGAGCCCCCACCTCTGGTGCCACCGCATTTCAGAGACCATTTCGAAGTGCTTCCTGCTCTCCTTGCCCCCAAGTACTTTTTCTTACAAGGCTTCCCTGCTATTGCTCAAAGGAACTTCCCTTTAAATTTGTGCCAGTAGCTCCTTTCATTCTTTCTGTTGTATTCAGATTATCTTTTCTCATCTTTTGTCTTTAAGAAACAAGTTTGTGAAACATTTCAGTAGCTCTTAGCATAGTCTCCTTCAAAAGATACAAATGACCACCGTTCCCCTTTTTAATTAATTAAATTTAATAAAATTGATTTATTGCTAGTATTCTTTTTAAAATTTCCCTTCAATAATTTAATATTAAAGCTTTAATTTTTTATGTTCTCTTTCTGAGGTCTTAATTTTCTGTTGTCACATGTGTTACCCTCAGCGTTCTTGAGCAATCAGGGGCAGATAGGACAAGCAATACAGGCCAAGTAAGAGAGACCTCTCTCAAAAGGAGAAGGATAGAGTTTTTCCTTTGCTATCCAAAAACAGTCTTTTTCTGTTTCTAACTGGTCTCTCAATCACATTATGTGGCCCTTCCACATAAAATTATTTATTTTATGACTTATTTGTAAAATAAATTCCAAAATGGATAACCTAAGAAACCTTCCCCAGGTGATCACAGCTGGCTTCCGGGTGACACAAACCACACGCTTCCACAATGAGCAGTTTGCAGGATCGGAAAACCTTGCCCGCATCCTTGCCGGCCAGCAGGCAGTGAGCGCACAGGTCCTGCGCTGCAGGTCCCTCAGTTAGTGGCCAGCACATAGGGTCCACGGAGTCCCCCGGCAGGCTCTGGGTCCACTCCCACAGCACCGCGCTGTCTGGAACCTCTGGGTTTCTCGCACAGGTCACACTGTGAACTGCTGGGATCCTGCTAGTCACCATCTTTTAGGAGAAATGCTGTCTAGGCCTGACAAAAGCAGAGACAAACCATTGGTTCTGTGAAACTTGCCAAATGCTTTTTTTTTAAAGCCATGGGTAATGTCCAAAAGACAAAGATTTACACTACGTATTTCTTTAAAAAAAAAAAAGATGCAAACTTTGACTGCAAAGAAATAAAATCGCTGCACAAAAAGAAGTTCGAGCGTTTTTGTGGCTCTTATGCACCTGCGCCAGCCTCGACCACGGGTCACAGAACCGGGCGCACAGGAGGCGCTGCTGCTGCCTGGTGCCGGCGACGGCTCAGCGCCTGTGTCGCTGCTCGTCTGGTTTTTGATTTTATTTTTCTTAACTACTGACCTTTAACAAAAGAAAGTTAACGCATTGCTAAGATGCCTCAGTCTGTGGAGAGAGAAGAAGGTTTTCTTCCCACTCTGGCTCTCTCTTGGGAAACAAGTCAATAAAATTCAGAATTCAGAGATGCTTCCAATGTTCTCAGAAAGGGCTTGCGATCCCTAAGAGTCCTATCAATAAATCAGTTCACAGAATCTGGTAAGGTTTATTTATCTGACTGGAACGGTGGAATTTGTACTAAATCACTACATTTTTGAAATATTGGTTCTCAAGTGAAATATCAAAACAGAGAGAGAAAGAAAAAAATATTTTGACCTGACATCTTAATGCAGCGTTACTACAAAAACAGAGAAAGTAAAAGCTAAATTTCCAGAGATAGTCAGCTCTAACTTTAAAAAAAAACAGAAAAGCCTCTCAGTCCTTTTCATTTTAGCAACTCTGTTATGTGATACGTATCTTAAAAACTGTTTTTGCTGATTACATCGAACAAATAGGACACATTTGGATGTTGAAAAATCCCGCAGTGTTCAATTACACAAAGCATTACTGATTAACTACACTGAGAATTTTTCCATCTAGTTAGACATTATTTCAAATAAACATGAAATTTAAACAATGGAGCATTCCTTGAATCAAAATTAAAACTGGTTTAAAGATAAGCATTCAGGAATGACTACATTCAAGTTCTGTACTCCCTTTTAGAATAGATATTCTACTAGCTATATTTGACATTTAGAATATGTGCAAGGGTATAATTTTTAAAAATACATATACTCAGTGTGGCAAAAATGAGAACTCTAAAAACACCTATGAAATTCAGTTTTCAAAGAACTCAAGTTATTTCTTCAACACTCTTCACTGTCTCTACAGACCACGTACAGCATCTAAAAATGTGACTTATGGAAGAATAAATCTTTCTGGAAAGTTTCCTTTAAATGGAATCAAAGGTTAAAAGACACACATTGGAAGCCCTACAGCACAAAGGACTCCAATATTACCTTGAGCAATTTACAATGAGCTTTAATTCACCCATTTAGAAAAGCTGATTTCCATAGGAAAGGTGCAGCAATAATAAATCTTGTTTTGCTGGAAAGTCTAAGAGGGGAAAACAAAACAAAATCTCACCAGTGTATGTATATTAACTCTTTCATGCCACTGATAGCTATTTTGTTAATAATGTTTTTGCCATCCCTAATAAATTATTATAACATTTATTCTATGATGATTAATGAGAGCAAAGTTTTACAAATACTTTGTGTTCCTTGAAATATATGATACGCAATACTTAGGTTTTCATTTGCAAGTCTGGATGGATTTTAATGTTATCTCCTATAAAACAGGGTGGCATATATCTCTTTATGACTAAAGTTAAATATATATATATATTTTTAAACTCCAAGGTGTATCAATGAGAAAGACATGAGTTTCTAACTTTTTTATTAAGTGAATAATTCATGATACTGAATGTTTGGGACTCAATTAACTATGTTTGAAATGATTAATTTGTTGTATATTTTATAGTTCTGCTTTTCCCTGCAATATACATACTGTTTCTCATGACTCTTAATGAATTATAAAATTCTTGAAGCTGCAGGCATTCTCTTATTGATGGTGGTACACTGGGTATCATGTTTTGAATGTAGCAGACATATTTCTAGAATATGTGGTGGTAGTAGTAGACTACCAATGAGCAGTTCTCAGCAACTCAGACCTAATGACTCATTTCCATGCTGTGCTCCAAACCACTGTGACAAAAATTTGGCCCCAAACTGGTCTCACCTATTCCGTCTACAGTCAGTGAACTATCCCCAAACTCTCAAGTAAGTACCTTCTATTAATATTGCTAGTTAATTTTCTAAGTATCTTAGAATCGCTTTGCAATGATTTTATGTGTAAGGATATTCATGTATTGAATGATGGAATCAATTTTAGACATGCAATATTTAGATGAAATAATTGAGTATAAAAAAAGGAACTCGTTACTTTATGAACATTATGGAACAGCCTGCATTTCTGCAGTCATTTAACTGTCTAACTGTCAACACTGCAGGCTGCAGACCCCACTCTGCCCTCAGAGAATTGTCACAATTTTCGATTTACCCCTTTAACTCTCAGATCACAACCTACCACAAGGATAGTACCACATTTCTTAGAAAGGAAACAAGGGTGTGTATTCTAGATGAACATGAAATAACATGTCTGAGAGAAGAGTCAGAGTTCTTTGTCCTACAACTGGCCTAGTGATTAACCTGAAAAAGGCGCCAAACACTTTGAACTCTTCTCCAAAAGCATTAATCTTCCTACATTACCTTCTGAGGACACTGTGGTATGAATTCAAAGTATATTCAGAGCCCTTGAGTGCTCCAGAGCCTGGGAAGCTTTTCTCTGAATATTTTTTCTAAAAGGATCTGCGGGAAAGCAATGTTTGTCTTTCCTATCTGAAAAAAAGTTTAATACTTCAATTTCATACTTTGTTTATATGGTAAAATAGCAAGTACATTACTATCAGGAAATATCGAGAAACCACAGATAAAATAGTAACTTATGGACACTCAAGGCTTGCACGTCAGTTGAGAAATAATGGCTTGATGATAATCAGGAAGCTGGCTTTGAGTATTATAAATTTCCAATAAGTAGTGGGCTTTCACTGAAGAAATAAATATTATTTGCAATAAGCTACCAGGTTTTGTTTACAAAGCTCACTCGCAGTACAGATACAGAATATTCTGGGATTCTAGTACCTGTCTCTGTTTCTCAGGGATATGTTAAGCACTGCATTACGCACTATGGCATATACAAGTGCCTTCAGGTGATAAAGTACTCTAGGGATTCAACATACTTCACTTGAGACTTTTAGTAGCTTTTTCCAATTACAAAACGAAAATGAAATTGTGTTACAATGGGTCATCTTATTTTCTGAACTGAGGTACACATCACAAAAGGGTAACTGTCTTAGTGGTCCACATTCGTACTACACAGCGTTCACACTCCTTGTGCAGAGTAACGGTCTTCATTCCTTTTCTTCTCCTCCCCTTCCCTTCCCTCCTCCCCCTCCATCCATTTCTTGATCCTATGCCTTTTTTTGTACATGTTTGCAATACATAATGTTTATATTTCTTAATTTTAAATATTAGAATATAATATGGCATTATTTTTACAGCATAATCTTTTTACTGAATTGTTTTGATTTAACCACACATGTGAATAAAGAGCTTTCTATAGTATTTTGCCCTAAATCTCATCACCTGCCTTCTAGTAATCTACTCATAGCTCAATAACTCCTCCGAAGTACAATGCTACCTCCTATTGGAAAAAAATCTATCAACCACTTTTAGTGGCACTAATAGCTCTTTTGTGAATTTTTTTAAAAAGGTAATCTTTAAAGAATTCTTTGTTGGAGGGGTTATAAGTAATGTGGTTGGGGCCGTATTAATATTATGGGTCTTATATATTTTAAGTTGCCACTAGAATGAGGGTAATACACCACTATAAAAGTTAGGGGAAAAAACTAAGAACTAGAAGGAAAAGCATAGGCTTGATTTCAGAAGTAAGTGAAGCATTTTCAGGAGCATCCAGTCAAATAATATTGATTTTCCTGAGTATCAGTAATGGATATATTATTGTTTTGTCTAAAATTAATATTCAGATGAAAGGAGAACATGATGATTATTTTTCCATTCATTTCATATTTCCCTTTAAAATGTTTTTTAAACTCTAGACAGACAGGCAGGCAGGCAGCCAGGTATCAAGCCTGGCTTTTCTCCTCCTCTGGCAGATGGTACTCATAACAGCAGGTAGAAACCAAGGGCCCGCAGGCAGCAAGGACCCAGGACCTGGTCCCACGGCTGTTTCCCAGGGACCTCTCCACGCATTAGCTTTGACCATGACCACCACGCTGAATTTTTCCAACCGTGCTGCCTTTCAGTAAAGCAGGAGTCCTCAAAGAAAAGACTCTTAACACTGCAACTCTACATTTTTGTAAATATAAAAAAGAACCAGGACTTATTAAATATTTACTTGGGAGCCCAGGATTGAAAATGCATAAAATATCCTAGGGACATATATCATGGAAACAAAGAAAAAGCATAAAGGACAGACAATAAGTGGACACAGGCCACAGTGATCATTTAGCTGTTAACTTCTACAGAGGAGACCTGTGCATGACCAGCTACAAGGCTGGAACTGCCTGGTTCCTCAGCAGTTCTCAGTCACACTGCTGGCACGTATTAGTCACCAACATACAAGTAAGAGGAGAGGATGATGCTATATTTTAAGAATAACAGTCTAAAAATATATATACACAATCTTTGGTACTAACAGCTTGGGCAATGCCACTGAAAAGATGATACAACATACAAAGGTGGGAAACTGTGGGGTAACACAACACAACACAGTATAATGCCACACATTGACAACCATGGCCAAGAGCTAAATGAGGATGCTACTAAACAAGATAATCTAAATGCACATTTGGGGCCAGGGATATAGCTCATCCACACAGCGCCTACCTGGCAAGCACAAGGTCCTGAGTTCTGGGCACCAAAACAATAAATAAATAAATAAATAAATGCACATTTGTAGACTTTTTGGTAATAACATTCAAAAGATTCAGTCAGGTACCAACGCACAATCCCCGGGTCAGTTAAGTGGGTACAGGAGGGCAATGGTGCTGGAATTACACATTTATAAAAGAACAGGGAAGACTAAGTCTGACACTAAGGGGAGAAAGCATAACACTAAGTATAACACTAAGGGGAGAAACAAACTAAATGAAAGGCAAAGTACAGTCAGCGAGGGCATAAGCCTGCAGATCACCCTTTTTCTTCCTCCCCAGTTCTAGAACCACCCTATACTATACCATGTTCCCTTGACTTACTTAACTGTTGGGCATATCAAAGGGCTCTCATTCGTGTGACCTTGTGCACACCACTCAGGCTTATGAGTCTTCATTTCCTTGTCCATAAAACAAGGACAATTACTTATTCCCTTTGATCATTTTCCCAAGTGAGTATTATTACAGTAGCTATCACTCTGAAAGTGTATGACCCACATTTGCTATTATAAGTTACTGGTACAAAGCCCATCTTTGATACTAAGTTTCAATATGTGACTTTACACCAGTTTCTGCATCAGTCTTAAACCCATATTGACAGTTTTAAAGATTCACTCCACTGTAACTTGTGCACCTCTGAATAAGGTCTCCTGTAGCTATATAGTCTTGATTAACATGAGAAATTTACTAAATTCATATCAAGGAAAATAGAAGTTTATGTCAGGGGTTAAGAGATTCAGCTATGAGTTTAGAGAATCCTCTAGTCAAATCCTGGTTCCACATAATCTCTTCAAAATTCAAAACATTTCTAAGAGCTATACGATGCTGCTTCCTCATCTGTCAAATTAGGTAAATAACATAATTTTTTAATGGGAATGTTGGTAGAATTAAATAACAAAAACAGTACTTCACATCGTGTGAGTTCTCAGTAAACGTGACATTTCAAAATCAAGGGAAAAGTGCTATTAAGACGGTTAAAAGTACACAAGAAGGAAGATGACATTCTAGTATTTTAATAAGCAATCTACACTGCTTTACCTTTGCAAACAATAAGTTGTGCATTGTTTTCAAGCCATGGATGAAGAGAACTCTGACAAATCCACTTACTACTGCTATTACCACTGTAGGAAGCAGAGAAGCCATGAGCTGTTTCCACCCATGACTGCCAAGCCACGCGGCACCAGGCTGAGGAATGGTCAGGAGAAAGTTCAGGGAAGTAGCAGGAAACAGGGCTATTTCATCACTTCAGGCTCGGCAGCCCCAAAGGGTGTAGACCCTCTCTCCTAAAGCCCACTGGGAAACTAGCCAGTGAAAGAGAAGATACACAATCATCTTCAAAGAATATTCTGAACAAAATTCTACTTTCTGTACATGCCTATTAATACTTAGGGCCTTTCTAGTATCTAGTATGCAATGTATACTCAACACTAAATGATCAGAAATGTGCTTTCATTGCAACATCTGTGAGATAAAATGAAAAAGCCTCATGATTGTCTTACCATCAGCTACCATTTTACAACCATAACCTCACAATTACCCCAGCTAACAGCAATGTTACTACATAAAAGTGATGTTTTTTTAAAAAGAAGCTGAAAGTTATATTCTAATGAAGTCTTCACGGATTATGGACACTATACATTGAATAACAAGCCAATGTCTGATGAGGCAGTTGATTTTTACAGAAAATTACACATAGTATATTTGACAAAACAAAACCACTAAGAAACAGAACCAAAAACAGACAATAACCTGCATGTTTAACACACTTTCAGAAAAGTCTAATACAGGTAAGAGCAGATGACCTTATGTGAATAAGACAAAGAAAATGTGGGGGAAACAAAAGTGAAAAATAGAGTACACAGACAAGAAACAAAAAGAAGGGAAACTGTGAGGTGAAAGTGACTAATAGAAATCTAAGTACCAGGTTACAATTAAGCATCATATAACAAAGGAGGCTTTCTAAATGAGGGCAAGAGGGCAAAACTAATAAGATCTGCTGGTCACTGAATTATACTTCATTGTCAATAAATCTGTGGTTGGAACAATTAAGTCAGTTCATTCTATTATGAAATCAATGAGTTACATATATTAAACCCAAACATCATGGGAAAACACTAATGGATATACCCTTCAAGTTTTTCACCCTTCTCCTACATACACCTACACAAAAATAAATACAGACTACATTCACTGCTTCTAAAGGTGCTTCTAAATCTTGTCTTCCTTAGGGTAAGAGGATGTGCAATGTTCACACCAGAGATCTGATTTCACACCTCGATGTAAAAAGGGAACCAGAATGTTTTTTAAAAAGCATAGAGAATAGATTATAATGTTATCTATATTTTAACATTCAGGATATACATATATATATTAACTGAACCCTCAAAACCCTTACTATATACTCACATAGTTGAGCTAAAAGAGACACATTTGCTAATAGAGAGGACACTTCATTGAGTGTAATTCAATAATCAACAAACTGATCATATTCTGCTTGATTTGATGCACATTCAAAACTAGACCAGCAATATCTTGGCATTTGCCTCATTCAAAAAGCACAATTTAGTTAAATCACAAGCCCACCAGAGCTTCTCGGAAGTAGCAATGCTGATAAAGTAGCCAAAATCTAATACTCTATATTCTTTCCCCATAATTGTCAGTTTCTTTTATGCTGTATTAGACATGTTTTACACATTCAGAGGGTATCTGTTCTTTTTACCCAATCTTGTAGTAAAACGACATTAAGTAATTAACAGTATGAGGATGATGGCAATAGGCATCACCAGTAAAACATCTGGAGGCAAAGTGATGCAGAAGATAGAAAACTGGTCTTGAACAGAAGACCTAGCCTCCATCTCATAGATGTCACTCATTGTGGTTCTACCCAAGGCAAATCATTCAACTTAGTTACACTCAAGCACCCCTTTCTTCAACCATCTGCTGTACTTGTAGGAATTCTGTGACAGTTAACGAGAGCACCTATAAAGGTGCTCTGAGGTCACAGGAAAAAGATTGTAAAAATACAAGGTATTATTACTCTGACGACAAAGAAGTTCAAGCAGATTTTCATGTAAGCTGTAATTATAAGAGCAATCGACAACAGCAAAGGTAACAGTGTAAATTACAACATATGTCACTTTTGACATTTATTTAGGCAAGACTTTAGAAGCACAATGTAAGAAGTAACTCCAAGTGAGGTGCTGAGCAGAGGCAAGAGATTGAAGTAGCTATCCATATAATGCAGAGTCATTTACCAGTGCAGGTTTGAGCCCAAAGTCACTAAGAGATGAACTCTGATACCTCGTAATAAAGCATAGTGGTTTAGTAGTCTATGTACAATGTTTAAGGCAATGGGACTTTACAGTCACAAACATTTCTATTACAGCACATATTTCTAAAGACTTTAAATCTGCCAAAATATCAGTTTCTTTTAAATGAAAGATAACTTTTAATAAGTTCTACATAGCATTTTCTATAAAACGAACAAAACATTTAATAAAGCCACACTTCATTAGTCAAACCTCCTCTATTTCCAATTACCAATATTCTAATCTGCCTACATTTTTAATTCTTAATTAAAGTTTCTCTGATCTACCAGAGTGTCATCAATTAAAACCAAATGTAAATTAATTGAAGCTCTGGGCCCTTACACCATGCACAATCTTCATCAGCCAAACTGCGTTCTTCCTTGAGAGTTTCTGCATAGGTTACACTCATCTAAAGCCTGGAAAGGAATTTTGCTCCAGACAGAGATGTAGGATGTGCCCAGGACCCTGCAAATTCTATTAATGCTAATGACAAAAACACTTATTGAAATCATTTCAAGCACTGTCCCTATAGACACCTTAGAGCAGTGAGCGCGAATATTTCAGAGACGAGGGCCCAAACTGCAACTCAAAACCCACTTATTTATCACAAAGTGCCAACCCTGCAGTTAAACCTGAATACTGAGGTTTTCGTTTAGAAAAAACAACTCATACATAACATCTTTTGTCTTAAAAGAAAACAAAAGTAACATGCATGCCATAGGTTCACTACCACTGCAAAGTGATCATTTCTTAAAAACAAAATATTCGCTATGGGCTGGAGATTCAGGTCACTGAATGACTCATTCCCTGGGAAGACTTGAAGCTGGACATGTGGGATTTAAGACTTTGGTTAATCTGATAATACATAACCTCCTACAATTAATTGTTCACAAGCCAAACAAACTAGGCACAGCAATAGTGACATCACCCCAGAAAAGCAAAACCAACAGTTAGACAAACAAGAAGTATAAGCCCTTTAACAATCTGTTATTGACTAGTGTAAAAAAGACCACAAGTCTTTTGGAGATAAGACCAGAAGGTTTTTGTTTTGTGTTTTTGGGTGTTTTTGGTACCGGGGATCGAACTCATGACTTCATGCTTGCCATGCAGACGCTTGTGCCACTGAGTTAAAGTCCCAGCTCAAGATCAGAAGGTTTTTATGGGGTTTAATAAATCTCTTTTCTGTGATAAACATGTTCCCTTATTTCTCATCATACGATATTGCACATTACTATGGTCCAACCCTATAACATGTGCCTCCAAAAAAATATTCAAATTAATAAAAAAATGCATTTTCTTGAAAAATTATTTCATATTTAATCATTTTTTCCTTTTTAATCAATATACTTCAAAAAGCAGTGAATAGGTGTCACATGCAGGAATAATACAATATTTCTAAGAAATAGTTCACATATTTAGAAAGGAATGGTAGTAGCTCATAAGCAAAGTAACATTTTAGAACTAAATTTTAACAGATACCATTAAAGGTAGAGTTTGAGATAAATTTCAATGGAAATATTTCATTAAAAGGAACAAAAAAGACAAATAAGAACATTAAGTTTATTTTACAAAAAAAAATAATAATCAAATGTAGGGTATTATAGAGCATGGACTCAAAATCTTGCCCTGTGATGGGAAACCTTTCAGAGCTTTCAAGGACACAAAGAGCACGCTGGGGCACCGCCATTAATGTAGACTATGGCAAAAGCTTCCAGTCGCAGCCAAAACTTCAAAAATACATTAAACTATCATTTTTAAAAGGGGGGAGGACTGCTTTAATGAACAATTCTGAGTTGATCCTTCATCCTGAAATACTGAACCATATTAGGGTATAGCCCACTGCAAGTCTGAAGGGTGAGTTGCTCTCTATGATGATACCACACCTGCAGCATATCTTCTGGCCTAAAAGGGTGCAAGACTAGAATTGAGTAAATTCAGACAAAGGTCTTTCAGATTGTCTCTCTCCAACACCAAATGCTATCATCTAACATTGTTATGAAACAAAGGGCTGATTATGAATATTTGAGATGCATGTGCTCAAATATGTTAAGCATGAGACACAAATTCATTCTTCTAAAATTTCTACAACTAGACTGGGATTCTCTCCCTCCCCATTAATTTCTTGTTATTCAATAGTAACTTGTAAGTAAAACAGGATTTAAGCGATATAACCAAATTTTCCAGGCTTGTGTTGAGTCTGGAAGCTAAATCAGATCTTTAATATCCTAAAAGCCTTCAAAGAATGGAAAGTTTAGCTGGGCATGGTGGCACATTTCTGTAATCCCAGCACTCGGGAGGCTGAGGTACAAGGATTGCTGTGAGTTTGAGAGCAGCCTGAGCTACAAAGTGAGCTCAAGGCCAGCCTGAACAGCATAGTGAGACCCTGTCTCAAAAAGACAAGGGCTGGGGATTTAGCTCAGTGGCCTAAGTGCTTGCCTGGCAAGTGCAAGATTGTGAATTCTATCCCAGGTACAAAAAAAAAAAAAAAAAGTTTAACATCTGTTTTCCTTAGGAGAGAAGAGAACAATTTTAAGCACCTAAATAAGAATATAATAAAACTGCATCCCATATTACAAGAAATAGCAACTTTATAGCATCAAGTTTTCTAAACTCAATTTCTGAAAATATTCTTTTAAATCATACTACAAATAAATGGGTCTTCTTCAGATCCTGAAATGAAAACACAAATTGATTTTTAAAAATGATCTGTTAACATTTATTGAGTACTTTCTATATCCCACACATGTGTTAAGAGGATTGAGAGACAACTTCTATTAAGTATTTTCCAAAAACAGAAAGTGAATTCTAAAATGACGAAATGTGACTTATGTCTTACACCTAAGAAGTGTTAGAATTGGAATCTGACAGAAGGCAATTTGATTTTAGCATGCTAATTCTTCATACACAAAATACATAATTTCAGGTCATAAATGCCCTTGAATATCTACCAAGATCAATGCATTTTTGCTTTGGTTCTTAATCAGAGCTTACTATTTTTCCTATCCCTGCCATAAATGCAATTTCAGCCAGTCATAGAACATAACAACAACCTACAGAACTTTGCTTGCTTTTGTGTTTAACAAAACAAGAAGTCAAAATATGCGATGTATGCCTTTAAAGGTAGTACAACTGAGTTCAGGAGATAACATATATACCTACTGTTAAGCAAACTTTTCAGATAAGTACTATAATAATAAAGAAACCAGAAGAAATAAGAACCTATTGGTCTAGAAGAGGAATAAAGTGAACCAACTTCAGGCATCTAATAAAGAAAGAACTCAACAAGCAAGGGAAATCATCAATACTCCTCCAACTCCAAAGCAAAGGGAGGACAGAGTTTTTGAAAGAAAACAGCATAGTAAATGCTGGGGGTTATAATGACCTAAAAACACACCACAGGATTTGGTCATGGTATAGTGACTTTAAGAATGAAGTTTCTATTAGGTAGTGAACAAATGAGAAAGTCAGAGAACTTGAAATATGGGTGACCAGACTAAGCAAAGTCTGGTAGGAATGAAAGAGAATTGATGAGTACAAAATTCTCCAGAATTTCAAACAGGGAATGAAAAGGGAAAAAAGAAACATGACATGGAAAAGAACATAAGATTTTCTTTTTGAGAATAAAGAATACTGAGCATGCTTATAAGTACACAGAAAACAGACTATCCATTTGGAGAATTATTTGACTAGTTCGACAAAATGAACTTATGTTGCTAAATTTCAGAAACACTAGTATCTCCCACATGGACCTATGACATAAATAGTGGTATTTTATTGAGATGAATGTCTTTTCAAAAGCATACTGTAAATAAATTTACCCATGGCAACGTTAGGCAAAGCTCTCTCCTTTTATCTTTTTGCATTGAGAACTTCACTCAACTATGTTACTTACATGATATTGGCCAAAGATATTTTTAATGAATCCCCTGTGCAAAAGCAATGTTTGTTGCCCAACATATGTTTCAGTCTTTGTTGTTGTTGTTTTGAGATGGAATCTGTGTTTCCCAGGTAGGACTTGAACTCCTGGCTTGGCTGAAGCCATTCTCCCACCTTAGCCTTCCAAGCAGCTGGGACTACAAGTTTACGCCTAAGAAACTTCAAAATTGTTATGAAGACTTAGTTTTTTGTAGAGAAAAATGAGAAAACGCCTTCAGAGAGAGCTGGCAGGCTGTTAGGAGATTCTGCGGGAGCTCAGCATGGGATGGTATTATGCTGTGCCTTCTGGCTGCGCAGTCCCATTGCAGCATTAACTGGTATATAATTAGTAATACTTGGGTTCTATTCTTAGTGTGGAAGGCCATGCTTCTTTCCTTGAAAAACTATTGCATCTAGGAACTTTTTAGGAGACAAGAAGGTACTTAATAAACATAAGAGTTTGAATACACTGTTAATTGTTTTGATATCAAGGATTCTAAGATAAATTGCTCCTAGCCACCATGGAAGACCAAGGATAATGGAAGGGTTATTTCTTAACATTTGCCCAAACAACATCGCCTTCCCACTCCTCACTGATCTCTGTCTTTGCTAGAATGACAAATCCAGGTGCCACCTACTCAGGAACAAAGTCAAAGGCCTAGATAGATACTGCATCTTTCTTGGCTCCTATACCATATAGGGGTGGGAATGAGAACTAAACTCAGCCAAAAACTACTGCCTCTTGTGATTGAAAACATCACTGGAGGGACACAAAGATGAGATAAGGTTGCTTTTTGCTTGTTGGAAAAAAAATGGAAATAAAGCTTTTGTAAATGGGGAGGGGAAGAATGGTTTTTGGAAGGGGAGGGGAATGAGGATAAAAGAAAAATCAAAATATATCATGAACAGATACAAATTCTCCAGGATGAATGTGATGAGTATGTATATCAAAAGTGTACCAATAAAATTAATTTACAAAAAGAATTGTGTCTTAACCAGGTTATCCTTCTAAAACAGTTTTGTCTCCTCCTCCTCACCTTACCTTGATTCTTGACCATTCTTAAATGCACTATTCTTAGCCTCTTTTTGATTTCAGAAGCCCTTATGTTTTCCCAACAAATTTCCTCTTGTTTCAGACGGACAGAGTTACTTTATGTTGCTTCAAATCAAGGCAACCTAACTGCTGTAATTGCCAGGTCAAAACCTGTGACTGCTACATATCAAAGGGTTTGGGATTGGGGTTGGAGATTTGTCTGTATCCCAACTACAAAGTAAAGCAATGCATTCACTACAATGATCAAAATTAGCTTCTTATTTCTTCATATTCACCCTTGACACAGAAAGATGTAAAATTCCAATTTCTATCTCAAGATTTCTGGTTGCCAAGGCTTCTACAAAGTTCGTAACTCTACTGCATCATTCTTTTCTTCCATGACTTTCCATCTATCTCCTCAGGGAAAGTTGAGTACTATTTTTACACACACACACATACATCATACATAGCAGAATTTCTTTCTTCCATTTCAATTTACATTGTTTTCTTCATTGAAATCCTGCCCAAGATTTAGTTTCTAAGAAGGTATCTATTCTTAACCTCACTGATCACTCCATTACTATGAATATAATTCAGCACTTACGAATATCATTTGCATTGCATTTTCACTTATTTTAGTTTGTGAAGAGTTTGAGGTTCATACCTGCTCTATTTCATTATTTAGCTCTGCAAAAGCTAGGGTAAAGTGTCTTTTCTTAACCTCAATGTTTCTATCACAGAATTCTACACACAGTGGAGACCGACACTGTTGAATAACTGTTTTCACAGAGATTTTTAGAAGACATTTAAGAAGGAGCCAAGTCTTAAAAGACAACTCATACATGACTTTTTAATAGTAACTAACTGAGATCGCTGTCTTTTTCTTTTCTTTTTCTTTTTTTTTTTAAGTACTGGAGGTTGAACCCAGGGTCTTCACACTATGTTACATCCCCAGGTTTTTTAATTTAATTTATTTTTTTGAGACAGGATCTGGTTAAATTGCTAAATTGTGTAAGTGGGGCTCTAACTTGTGATCCCCTGCCTCAGCCTCTCAGAGTTCTTGAGTCACGGGTATGTATCACCATGCCCAGTTTTTAAATATAAAGTGTGTGTGTGTGTATATATATATATATATATATATATATATATATATATATATAATGCCTTTTACTTTTTCTTTTTAATACTAACATTATAAAAGAAAATAATCTGTAAAATCAATGCCCACTTATTTGAAAATACTGGTTTGAAATCTTACTGCAATGCAGCCAAAAGCAAGCTACAAGAACAATCAGCATTATTAGAAGGTTCCATTACCTAGTGTTTGCAAGTACTTCATTCCTTTACCAGTGCGGTGGCTCAAAGCAAAAGCATCTTCCCCCAGGGAAAGCCAAGATGGTTTTCCTGTTCTTTGTCCCTGGATAACCTTTCTCTTATTTGAGAATTCACTGTGGGTTAACAGTATTGCTGTTGTGTTGCATAATCAGTTCACACATTTTCTGTGCTTTTATTGTTTCAAGACAAAACCTTGTAACAGCAGGTTGTTTGAGTCTACTTCACTATACCTAAGTGGCTTTAGTTCATTGTATTGTAGCTTTCTGTGCATAACATGCTGGTTTTGAATTTTGCTTTTCAGAGTCCCTCTGAGTTTAATTACCTCAGTTTGCAACACCATTTATCAATTTCTATGTCCTAAGGCAAGTAACAAATTTGTAAAACGTCCTCAGTATGCCTAAAATTCTAGATCAAAATTCAATTCTGATCAATAACATTTGACTTAAAATGCTATGTATTTCAATCTTGAAACTGTGACCACCATTTTTTGTGAATCAAAATTATCTCTGAAAAAATTCTCTGGGTATAAAAATTGTCAGTAATTATATACCCTCTGTAGGTATTTATGTTTCAAATATAGGCTTCATTCTATTTTTAAATACAATCAGTATCAATAATGTCACATTATTATTATTAGCAAATCTTACAGACAAACTTACAGAAACAAAAGTGAGCAAACAGGTTGTTGTTTTTTTTTGTTGTTTTTTTTTTTTCTCTTTTTGTAGCGGGGACTGAATTTAGGACCTTGCGTTTGCCAGGTAGGCACTTATGTTCGGAGCTACATCCCCAGCCACAGCAAACATTAATATTCCTCTATCCCCATATTTATCATCTTCTTTTCAGTAATTTTGCTCCAGTAAGCCTTTTAAGATATTTGTTTTCAGAACCGGGGATTTAGCTCAGCGGCCTAAGCGCCTGCCTGGCAAGTGCCAGGTCGTGAGTTTGATACCTGGTGCCACCAGGAAAAAAAAAAAAAGCCTACAGCTCTAGGTCTGGTGTGAGCTGAAGGCGTGCACAGCAAATTTCACCTAGCCATGCAGCTTGGGACCTTGTGAGTACCCTGGTAGGGACCCGCAACAATTCCTCCAATACCGTGGGACGTTTGCAGCATTCCTGGGGTCCTACTTGGGCTCCGCCCAGCCACTGCCCAGCAACAGAGCAGCCGCAGTGGTAGTCTTGGCTGGAGCTGAAGGCATGAACTGTGAATTTCACCTAACCTTGGAGCCTGTTAACCACGCACGTTGGATTCACCTACCACAGAGGAATACAGGAAAATAACAAAACAAAAGAGCAAAATGCAATGTTACACCTCCAGTTGATCCCAAACAAGCAAAACAGACATTTATGTAGAAGAAAGTATAAGCCACACACCTGAAACTTCTGAAATGATAGCAACTGAAGTAAAGAAACAACTCCATGAAGCAGTAAAGGAACTAAGATTAGAAATGATTTCCCAGGTAAAAAAAAGGTGATAAATATAATGAAACAAATGCTAAACACATCTAAAGAAGATATAGTTGGAAAAATAGAGGAGCACTGAAAAAAGGAATGGAAACCTTGAATGAACAACACAAGGGAAAATTAGAATGGATGAAACAGATTCAAAGAGATCCAGGAAATCAAGAATGCCATCAAAAGCTGGCAAAGCCGCTTCAGTGAATGTGAAGATAGACTTTGAGACCTAGAAGACACAATTGCAGCTAGTGAGCAAGAAAGGAAACATCTTTTAAAAATAACAAGGAATCAGGAAATAGCAATTCAGCAGTTACAAGATGACGCAAAGAAAAACAATATAAGACTAATAGGTGTAAAGCAAAAAGAAGGAGAAAACACAAATGATATAAAATCACTATTTAAAGAAGTAATAGCTCAAAATTTCCCAAACATGGGAAAGGAAACTGACATACAGATAAGTGAAGCATATAGAACTCCAACTAGCCATAACCAAAATAAATCAACACCCAGACATATAATTATCAGCATTCCAGAAATTCAACATAAGAACAGAATATTAAAAGCT
>RJWT010012357.1:0-22532 GCA_004365215.1 Cuniculus paca
AAAAAAAGTGCAGAAATAAAGAGAAACAACTTACCACACCCCTTCTTAAATAAATTTATATAATTTGAGCACTAAGTGAAGCAATGATAATTCTTATGACACAATATTTAGATAAATAAGTTGAATCAAAAGAGTCTATAACATACCAATAATTCTCAAACATGAAGTTTATTCATATTTACAAAAAGATAACATAATCCACAAAGACAAATAAATATAACATAACTTAATATTTTTTGATTTGAATACATCAGGAAAGGTGTTAAATATCTATCTGTAAACTTTATGTATGTCCTTTCTTCAGTCACAATAGAGTGCTTAAGGAAGCCAAGTTATCCCAGCCAAGATAGACTTAGTAACAAGAAAAAGATGGTCTGATCAGTGCATACAATTAATCAGATTCCAGGGGAGTCTATAGTTAATCAGCTTCAGTGGTCACACACAATAGTTAAGTAAAGGAGGGTTCAAAGAGTGTCTTAAAATGACAAATTAACCAAATGCACAAAAGAGTAGAGCTGACTATGCAGACACAATCCCTCATCTCCTAGGAGTTGACAATTCTTGATGGGCCAACTAATTATAATAAACTACTAATAAGAAATATATAGGATTTTAATAGGACCAACAAGCCACACTAATACATCAAAATGACAAGGCAGTAGATAGGTAAAATTCAAAAGAATCCTTTGTCTCTTGGAAATCTTCCAAGTCTCAAAAAAATTAAAACTTTATGAAAAAAATGAAAAGATTCATTATGTAAATGATTAGATTTTTATGATAAAAAGTCTAACAGACTTAGAATGCTTAGAATACTTAACCAGCATCCTGCCCCAGCAAAGAATTTAACTCTTCATGACTCATATCCTAAAACTAGTTTGTGTGAAATGATGCCTTTTTTTAAAGATAGAAATTTATTAAAACCTCAGGCATGAGTTTTAATGAAAGTCTAAAAAGACAAACAGAAATACTAAAAATAAGAGCAATTGTAAAATATGGCACTTTTATTTATAGTTTTAGTAAATGTATTTATCAATTTAAAAATCCTTGTAATAGTTACCATATGTTTTCTTAAAATGTTTAAAACATTTGGTATAACCTAAAATATAAAATGTTTAGAAACATTTTTGGCAAATAAATATTCAAATATTTGAAAATTTTTACTTTGTTAAATTTGTATTTTGACTGGGTGTGGTGGTGCACGCCTGTAATCTCAGCACTTGGGAAGCTGAGGCAGGAGGATCAGTGCGAGTTCGAGGCCAGCCTGAGCTACAAAGTGAGTTCAAGGCCAGCCTGATCTGCAGAGAAAGACCCTTCCTCAAAAAGACCAAAAAAAAAAAAAGTATTTAGAAGAATTCATAAACTGACTCTTCAGTGTAATCATAAGATTAATAAATTGGGCACTAACATAGCAAAATACTAGCACTACTCTCTCACACAAAAGTATATCACACATTAAAAAACAAAATTCTAGTTCAGGAAAAGCAAAAATTTTAAAAGAAAACAAGGAAATTTTTGGTAGCATGAAGAACCAAAGTAGAGTGTTTCAATAGAACTATAGAAGTACAATGATTTAGCTTCAGTTCACAGACAACCTCACTGAGGTGATTCTGGGGTGACTTTAGTAACGAGAAAGTGTCCATCGTGTAAAATCTGTGGACAGAGAGCTCTGGGCAAAAATGGCAAAAAAAAAACTTCCCTACAGCAAATATCTTTTGCTGTATCCAAGGTTTAGCAAGTAGGTCAGCATGGCCAAAAAATAATAAATGAAGGTGAGAATGTCAGGAGAAAAGACCAACCCACCTACAGTCATGTGAGACACAGTGAGAGACAGGGATTTTATTAAGTGTCATCAGCAGGTTGGATGCAAATGAATCAGGAACTGTTAGTCACTGTTCCTATTTGGGAAGTAGACTGGATGGAAGCAAGAGTGGAAGAGAGGGACAGCTTCCCCCAACCTGGAACCTGGTTTAAAGACTTTTGTCCCAAGAAGCCTTCTCTGTTCACATGAATGGAGACAAGTCTTTTATTTTTACACTTAGCAACACTGTGTCTTATGATTTTTATTATATTTGGTTTTATATTTTAGGTTATATGCCTAAATATGAGGCCATTATACCTCTTTTTCCCTTAAAAATCTTGGGATGTAAGATCCTATAGAGTGGGATTATACTACTTACATATTTGCATTTTTAACAGAGCTTAACTGAGTGGCTAATACAAAATAAATAGTAGAGGATACAGGAGTAACGTTTTTCTCAGTGATGATGTACATACAGAATTGGTTCAGTTAGCACATATGAGTACTAAAAGGATAGATAAATGACCAGTGGTCCGTAATGAACTGTGACCGACATGGGAAAAAGGGTATCTCAGATTTTTACTCAGTACCAATTCAATGTCTGTGCTGGCTGGGAAGAGAAAATAAAACTGTTAAACATTTTCAAATGTTTAATTAATCTTGGGAAAAACAGAGTTGAAAATGTTACTGTAAGCTTGACTGATAAAGTTACTTAGTCAAACAAAAAAAAAGAAAAGAAAAGAAAAAAAGAAAATAGCTTTTGTATTATTTGTTGGTTAAAGAAATTAAGAGATCAACTTATGGATAGAATAGCATGTGTCAGAAGAGACTGAATGAAACAAGGCCAGGACTAAAGTCAACACAGAATAGAGGGCGAGGACAAGAAAAAAGAATAATAGTACTTCCAAGAAGAAAAGGAAAGGATTAAGGTCTATAAACCCTCCATGTATATACCCTTGTTGGCATAGACTTACTTACTGAGAGCAACTTCTAGAATTTAGAAAAACACTTTTGGGGGAGTGGGTTTCCCCACTCCCAAGAGGAGCATTAATTATCATCTTTTCCAAGCTTCCCCTTTTTGTAGAGGAAGCAGTGGAACAATAGAAATATGAAATAGCATGCTGAGGTCACACAGCTAAATAATGGAGGGACTAAAATTTGAACCCCAATTTCTTAATTCTAGTTCATTGTTCTTGCCAATATTCTCTACAAATTGGACGATTACAATCCATTTCCCTGAATTTTTGACGTAGCACTCTACACGCGTTAGAAAGAGTTCAGTCTTGCCAATTGTCGGCAGTCCTGGGGGACTATTGGTCAAGGTCTTCCCTAGTGAGAGCTTGAATATGTGACAACTCAGATTCAAATGCCAGACAAATCAGCTTTCCTCTCGGGGACTTTGAATCCCCAGCACACTGACCTTAGGACAGGAAAACGGATAGTGCTGGATCTCTGCAGCAACACATGCTGACAAGCCTGTCAGTTAACTCAACTACTTGGGTCCCTGGGGCTACCTCCTCCTTGTTCCCAGTGAACCCAGCTCTCCCACTTTCCTTTCTGTTCTGGAATTCTCCCACATTATTCACATCATTTATTCTGTTATTTTGTTCATATCTTTTTGTTCAGCACAGCAAAAATTCTGTCTTCGCTTCCAATCAGAAAACCCTAATCATCACTGTGCATCTAGCATTACATCAGGACATGAAACGAGAAGAAAAAAAAAAGCATAAAAGGGGAAAGGTAATGGCAGAACTAAAGTTTCATTTTTTAAAAAAATTTTTGAGACAGGGTCTTACTATATAGTTCTGGCTGGACTTGAACTCCCTATGTAGCAATGGCTAGCCTCAAACTCATGGTGATCCTCCTGCCTCAGCCTCTCAAGTGCTGGAATTACAGGCATGCACCACCACACTGGCCAAGAACTAAGGTTTTTAAATAAGATGGAAGTAGAATTCCAGATTAGGAGTATCCCAATCACTGGGATCAATCATAGGCTGATTCAACGCATTTTCATAAATACATACTTTTTGTCAGCCGGGGGTGAAATAACAATAAGGACCTACGAGAATGGGAAGAAAGATCCAGCAGCACACCGGCGACCCAGCAGGTGACCTGGAAAAGCAGAGAAAACAAACCCCAACAGTGAAGACTAGTAGGTTTGGGTAGAAAGTGGATGGAACATGACCTGCAAAAAGACTGAGCTATTCAGATTCCCAAAGTCACCCCGTTGCTCCTTCTGAGCTTCTTTGGTTCTGGAAATTCTAAAACTGATCTCCTAATCAAAGGCATAGCACACAATCTATAGGCAGAGCTAAGAATGAAAGGCACAATGAGATTACCGTACTGTCTTTCTATTACCTAGAGTTTGTAGCACTATTAAAATGTCTTTGGGAAAAAAATGGTCCAGAAAATGTGACAGGGATTCTTGTCCTGATTAGCATTTAGTACCCCTGAGTCAGAAAGTTAATATCTCTGGGCCTCATTTTCTTCTTCTGTACAATGAAGAAACAGCTCCTGCTCTGCTTATCTCCTGAGTCTCAAGAAATGCATGAAAAAATGATTGCAATAGTTTAGTATATTGAGAAAAAAAAGATCAACAAGAAAATGTTACTTTCCCTTTGGCATCATTTCCAGCCTTTTGTTATGAACAGGCATTTCTCAGCCATGGCAGAAAGGGAAGTTTTAAAAAACTCGTAAGCTAAAGAAAAGGAGATTGTAAATGCAGCCAGCTCCGTGTCATAACAGCCTCTAGAAAGAGAGCAGAACAGAGGCTTTGGGAAGAATTTTGACAAAAATTAAAACACAGAAAGGTACAGTGTAACTGCAAAATGACAAGAGTATTCATGAATATATGTACAGCCATTAGAAATAATCTCTTTAAGGATGAGACTGTATCTTTTACTTCTGAATTTTGTGCATCTAACAGATTTATCACAAATATTTGTAGGATAAATGAATAAATAAAAATTACTATTGCCATGGTCCAAATGTGTATACTTGGCAGTGTGATTCTCATGTTTCCTGAAGTGTGACATCGACATGCAGTTCAGAATGGCAAATGAGTTAGAGAAGTTTGTCTCTGTTCCCTCTGAAAATCTATCATTTTACATCACTGAGGTAAAATTATAAAACTCTAGAATAGTTTTCACTTCTTATGTAACTGGTTTCTTGGTTGCATGGTGGTCTTCAGAGAGACCATATGAACTGTAGTGTCCCAGAAAAAAATCCATAGTCATAGAGAAAAGAACAAAGAATCCCTTTGTTAGTTTCTCCCTGGCCCATGTCTCCCATTGTTCACGTCCATCACAGCACCTCTAGGTTGTGTCATTATCCACCTCTACGGGTGGCACTGCAGGAAATTCCAGTGAAGTCATGGCGTGGTCAGGTTCACACCATATCTGGTCCTCCTCCAACTGCAGCTGTGGAGGCAAAAACCTGGCTCTGTCACTATTCAAATATATATGTTTAAAAACAGCCTAAGATATGATAATGTCATGGTTAAAAAAAAAGAAAGGCAATTAGAAACTCCAGGAAACACAACCAACCCAATGTTACAAAATGCTGTGAGAAAGTTATAGCAAAATATAAAGCAAATAACTCTGAAATAATCTTAAGTACTTAATAGCTAGCATAGAAAATAAATTCAAGTTTGATGGTAGAAATATTCTCCTTTGATCAACCCATGAGAAAGCGTGATAATAAGGCTGAAAATTTGGACCAGATTCAAACAATATTTACTTAGATAACAAAATGTAAAAACTGTTTAGTGATTTTCAACATTAGTAGTCAACCTGTGAACAAAGCAAACATAATTTGTGGTTGCAGAGTCAATTTTACATGCTAATAACTTAAAATCTGACAACAAATGTGTAACTGTTAGAAAGTAGGCTAAGATAAATATTTGAAGAAATGGAAAAACAGAGACATTTGTATCTTTATCTTACAGTATGTCAGTGCAGATTTGACATACTGATGATTAAAACAAAATGAATGAGCATTGAGAAGATGTATTTCAAGTGACTTTAAAACAGTAATCTGTCTACATTTCTAGCAATATGAATCTTGAGGCAGGTGTGGTGGTGCACGCCTGTAATCCTAGCACTCAGGAGGCAAAGCCAGGAGATCGTTGAGAGTTCAAGACCAGCCTCAACTACATAGTGAGACCCTGTATCAAAAAGACAAAAATAAATAAATAAATAAATAAATAAGTAAATAAAGGCTAGGGACATAGCTTAGGGCAAAGGCCCTGCGTTCAATTCTCATTAACATATACACACACATGCACACACAGAGAGACATTTTAAAAACAAGAGAACCCTTAAAAAATTGAATAGCATTTGTAATATTTTTTCTAATAACATTGCTATTGTCATTTTAAACTCTTAGTTATATGTTGGAAAATAAAGAAAATAAACAATTGTCCTAATGTCTTTAGGAAAAAGATTTGTAAAATAAGAAAAATAAAATAAATGAAATTAAGTAAAACTCACATTATTTCCTTGTGGACTATCAATACAAATCTTTTATATTTACCCTGTTAAAAATAATAAATACAATTTAGTTCCTTCCTGTCTGTATTGAAAAGATCCTGAAACAATGACAACTTCTTTTCAATGAGCAAACCTAGTAGTCATACTTCAGTCTCTAAATATCACTTCCAAATCAAAAGATCTAGTAATCCTTTTAAAACTCATTCTAAATCTGTAACAGGAAGCACACAATGTGATTCTAAAGTATCTTTTCAGAATAAAAGCAAGGAAGCTACCCGGCTCTACTGAGGTCATGCCAAAATGTCTCAGGGGCCAACTTGAAGAAGTTCTTTCTGACATGAATGGAAAATTCTGAGGACCAAACAGAATAAATGCATCACGGTATAATACAGATCAAATATGTAAAAATCTATGAATTCCTCACACTGCTGACAAACAGTAACTTTATTGGCTTGCCATGACACCATCTGTGTATTCTGAAATTTGGTAAGGGGACAAAATTCAATATTTACCTAATTTTTCTCTGGCAAATTGTATTTCAGGGTAACAAATAGTTAATCTGGGAAAAAAATCCTTGTAGTATACTACATCATTCCAAGACAAAGTAAAATTAGAAAGTAAACATTTTGCAATCCTTTGTAAAATAATAAATCTGTTCAAAGATCATTGGTAGTTTATAAAAGCATTATGTAAAATGTTGGTTGGGAAAGTTTATGATGAATGGTTGAGCTGACATATTTGAACCTACTGATTAATCTTCAGATAACTAAAAGCAGAGCAACCAGAACCTTAGCCTCTTCCAAAGTGATACAATGGGGAGTAAACAGCACCAACCATAAACTATTTCTGCAAACAAAAATGATTAGTTTTTAGCCTGGCACAGTGGCAGATGCCTGTAATGCCAGTTACCCAGGAGGCTGAGGCAGGAGAATTGCAATTTCGAGCCCAGCTTGGGCAAATTAATGAAACTGAAACATGATTGAAAAAGGGGTTGGGATATAGGGCAGCACCCCATGGGTTCGAACTTCAGTATCACACAAAATAATGTTGTTTTGGTTTTTCTAATGTGAATTTAATGCAGTCTTTAGGCCTAACTCCTTATTTTACAGGAATTACTCTTTAAAACCAGACCTTAAACAATATGGCGTAACACAAATTCAGCTATTCTATTATTTCTGTTTTCTCTTTCTTCATGTGAAGAAAAACTATACATTTAAACCATCTTGGAAATATTTATTCTCAGGGATTACAAATGCACTGTCTCTGAGGTCTAAAGTTATCTCCGGAAGGAATCTGACATTCATTCATTCACTCACTTATTCCACCAGTGTTTTTTGGCCGTCTGCGGTAGAGCTGGCGGTGCATTAAGTGCTACGGATGCACATTAGAGAAGATTCTGGATTTGATTAGAGTTCTCTGAAAAACGGGGCTCTGTTCTTTTAGACAAATGAACTGTGCAGAGAGATTTGGAAGGGAGTAGAGAAAAGAGCCCTGGTCCAGTTATCTTAGCATCTCATAGCTGATAAAGTAAATGTCAGACATGATCCAGGGCCATATGACTGTCAGTGGTAGGAATTCTAATTTTAGAATTTGAAATGTAAATTTTTGTATTGCATCATAACATAGTGTGTTTTTCAGTTTGTTTATGGTTGCTATGATTTGAAAATCAAGTGTATACGGAATTGTTGGAATAAGAAAAAAATTAGACAACTTCACATTTGAAGTTTTATGAATTGGCAAGCATGTATTTGTTACAGATCTCTTTAAAAAATAATAAAATTACAGAAAAAATGAATCTTAGGATGAAAGCCTACTACTAGAAGAGCAGTATATGTTTTGTGTCATCAGTCACTGATGGATTGCTAGGAAATCCAGGTGATGCTTAAAATTTTAAAAAGAAGAATGAAAGCTCTGGAATTGTATTCTCGTATGACAGAATCCAGCAGGGAGTCCCTGCAGTGGTCGCTTTATCCTTCTGCAGCAAGGAGAGTATGTGCAGGTTTGTTATGCAATTGGAATAATACATCATTTTAATAGAAGGACTTCCTTTACATCATTCTGGACTATAAGCATTTTTCTGGGGAGGAGGGAACTCAAGAGAGTCTCTAGTTTTTGTAATAATTTTGAAAAAGGACGCTTCAGACTTTCTAAGATGCATTTTTCAACAAATTAACTAATGTAAAAGTTTAGGCAAATAGTTTTTTTTAATTTCCCAAGGTTCATAAGAGTTCAACTTGCCTTTACAATCTTTCCATTTTCAAAAAGAATCTGTTTTACTGGCCTCCACCAGTCACCTGAATGACTGCTTCTGCACTTAACGTTACATTGAAGTCCTAGTTTCAGAAAAGACCAAACTGCCCATTTGCAGCTGACAAAAAGGGCTCGCAGGCTTGAACTGAGGACAGTAGCGAGAAGGTAAAATAAAGTGCACAACGAGGACACCATGAGAGGAACAACTAGAACACACCAAGCATTGACATGGGAAACGCTTTCAAGGGCCATCCCTGACAGGGGAGGTGATTATGGTAAGAGAATGTGCAACTTTGGCATTATCTATGCCACTCCCCTTATCTGGAAATTGCCTCTTATCTTAGTCCTTCACTTTGGCAGAAGTTATCTTAATAGTACTGCCTTTGAGTGCCTTGCTATAAATTGTGAATGTTAAAACTTCTTAGTGTCTGTGTTTTTGCCACATGGATAAAAGCACAGATACAGCTGGCTGATAGAAAGGCAGAATAATGAACCAGAGACATAAAATAATGAGAGAAAAAACGCGGGTACTAAAAAGAAAGAGAATCCTCAAGGGTAGTATGCTGGCAAACACTGTACTTAGCAGACAGTTCCCTAGTTTGCTCAGTTTTAAAAGACTGACTGTAGTATTTGTCATTTTGTGTGGTGTAATTTCTCCTACTACAGCTGATTTCAGACTACTAACGTGATATCAGTGAACATGAGTTGGGCAGAGATTCCCAGTAGCATATCACTGTATAGCATTGCCAACATACAAACACAATAAATGTAATTAATTTAAGAGCGTAGTAAAATATGAAATAGATAACACGAAAATAATTAGGAAAGTAAGATTAAGTAACTGACTTGATTGTAAATTTTTATAATTCAATTTTTCATAAGTGCAGTGTTTTACACAACCAGCTCACAAAATTCCAAGAATCAAAAATTAGTTGACATATTAGACATACCGGCAGTTGTAATGGTATAAACCTGCCTAGTTTCAGATGCCTTAAAGCCCAGAAATCCTTTTCCTGTCTTTTGATCACTTGAGACAGCTCACTCTGTCTGTCTGTCTGTCTGTCTGTCTCTCTCTCTCTCTGTCTCCCTTTCTCCCCTCTCCCTCTCCTCATTCTCTATGTGTGTTGTAAATAAGCTAATTCATGCTAGACCTTTGTCATTCAGAAGCTTTATTTTCTATTAGGGATTGACTCTCATTACAATTTTAGACAAATAGTAGAAAAAATACATAAAATAAGTCCTTAATGGAACTTCCTTTTTACTGATTCCTCGGGTAAAATATTGTGTCTAATATTTTGATGAAGACTAACTGTGGCTTCTTTTCCTTATGATTGTTCATCCCTAATATCCTTCTACCAGGATCACAACCGCTACTGTTTTCCTTATGAATGCCATCAAGGCCAGAGAGAATACAATACAAAAGAAGTCATTGCTTATCTTCTAGGTTCAAATTAAACTTTTTCCCAAAGTCCATAGAACAGGCAGTAGTCTTGAAAGCAAACCTTTCTGTTATAGAAACCAATCTTTTATGAATGAGCAAAGGTTTTGATGATCTCCAAGGCCTGAGGTATGTGGAGTTCTCAGAGCATAGTGTTTATGCATAAATTGGAGAATGGAAAAAAATACATGACATAAGGGTAATTTTCCAACTCAAAAAGATAAGAAAGTTTGAAAGTGTTGATGAGAGAGAATTATTGCAGGCTTGACTAGACTTTAGATTGTACATTCTGAAAGATCTTCAAAGGTTCTACATTTCAGGAATGGGAGGGCAGGTAAGTGGGTAGCAGCACAATAAAAATTGGTGGAAACTCAATAAATATTTAGGAACCTTGCACAATTTAAAAAACTGTAAGTTTCTTCAGGATATCACTGTAAACTTCCATCATGATCCTTGAGCCTAAAAGAAGAATGTTTGAGGAGAGCACACCACTGACAGGATCTGAAGTCGCGCTCATAAGATTCCTGAGCCCCAAGGAGAAAAGAGGAAATTGTGAAGCCAGTAAACCAGAGGAAGCCTAGTAATTAGAGAAAAGATGCATGATCTATATTCATACTGACCAAGACTTTGCAGTGCTCATAATCTGACTATGAATGCAGCAGGTACCAACTGCCCATTTCCACATTCATTGACTTACACCCAGCAGAGCCTAGAAAGTATATGAGATGGACATGGATCTGAGATGCCAACTTGGAGTACTGACATCATTTCTATAAGTAAGCTCCTAGGAATTCTACAGAGAACAAGAGAAAGAAAATAAGGGTAAGAAACCAACTCTGAGTGGACTGAATAGCACAGAAGTAACTATATTGCAGAGTGGAAATGATTGAACTCTAAATTGACAAATTTTATTATCCACCTTTAGCTGATTCAGATCTTATGAGTAAAGTTGCACTATACTGTACGTAGAGAAATTTAAATTTCCTTTATCCCACCTGAAAATTTTACAAAATAATTTTTGTAAGTATTTCTCTTGGAAGTGTGCAGCATAAACTTTCTTTTTTTTTTTTTTTTGCGGCACCAGGGATTGAACTCACAATCTTGTGCTTGCCGGGCAGGCGCTTAGACCGCTGAGCTAGATTCCCAGACCTGTTTTTGAGACAGCGTCTCACTATGCCGTTCAGGCTGGCCTTGAGCTCACTTTGTAGCCCAGGCTGGTCTCGAACTCACAACGATCCGCCTGTCTCAGCCTCCCGAGTGCTGGGATTACAGGCGTGAGCCACCACGCCCGGCAGCATAAACTTTCTTTACTTCATTTCTTTCTTACCTGAAGTCTTACAGTTAAAATATCTTGAGGAAAATTATGGACACTGAGGACAACCAAAGTACATCATTTAGTTTGTCTATGGAATTTATCAATTTCTGTGAGGCTGTATTGTTTTCATAATAAATATAAGCCCCATATACACATCATGGCACTAGTTTTCCCCTTCCAGTTTTAACATTTCAATCTGTATTTGAAGATGGAATAAGTCCATTCTAAACATTTTCATCTGACTCTACAGTAAGTGTTTGATAATATGTATAGCAATTATTACACACTTCTAAAGAAAGAAGTAACAGAGAAAAGAATCACCTAAGGAGTATTTATTTATTTATTGTGGAGCTTTTAAGGATGTAGTTTTCTGGAATTCTTTCCAAAGATTCTTGAATGACCTTCAGGAGTGTTCATATTTTAAAAATAGCTGTCTCAAGTAGTAATTTTGCAAAGAAAGAAACCAAATCTACCAATCTGAACACAAAAGTAATCTGAGATAGTTCTTGAAATTTTAAAATAAGCTAAAGAACCAGGCTGTGCAAAGCAGAGACACTAAGAAGCACAGGTGATATGGGAAACAGGAATTAGTAAAATCATTTCTCTTGGGTACTTCTCTACAAAAGAAAATGAATGCTATACCCATTCAATCTCTGGCTCGGTTTCTGAAGATTCAAGCTGCATGTGATAGGTCAGGTGTTGCTCATATGTTGACCAGGAGAGCCAAGACAATTTCATCAGTAGTCTTATAAAATGAGAAAAGTAGATGCTCCAAATATAAGTGTGCCAGTTAATTTTAATAGTCAGTTTGACTAGATGAACAGGCTGCAAGAAAGGTGCTTGGATCAAAGGGGTAATGTACTCATTAATGGACTGAGATTCATAGCCAGATATGCTTTTAGGAGGTGGGGTCTAGCTGGAGGAAGTGGAAGACTGTATCCCTCGCTGACTCTCTTCCCCTGTGCTCTGTCCCTTCACCACCATAAGGTAAACAGCTTTGTTCTACCACCCCTTCTGCCATGATGTTTCTGCTTTGAAGCCAGTCAACCATGAACTGAAACCTCTAAACCATGAGCCAAATAAAACTCTTTAAGTTGTATTTCCTGCAGTGGGACATCTGATCAATATAATAAGAGATATTACTAGAAAAATGAAGACTCAGTGATAAGAAATCAAAATCACAGTTGTCCATCATAAGAAAAAGAAAGTCGGAAAGAACGTGAGCTATTGATTTTTATTCCAAATTGTATAATTTGCCATTTTACTTGACCTCCATGAAAGAGAAATAGAGTGTAGAGTTGCTGCATGTGTTACATTCACTAATGGATGTCTATCTGAGTGATGGTGAATGAACTTTTAGAGCTTTCAATGACCAAAAACAGCCCACTGTGGCTACCAGTGTACATGAGGCAAGGAGTAAGAGGTATTTGCTTGGGTTAGTGCTCAGAATTCCATTCTTTTAACTTCTTTGGCTTGAGCCCAAGTGTGGCTGTTTCTCTCAGTAGAAGAATTTGTACAGAAAGCCCTGCTTTCCTGCGTTAACACCACTATCTTTTGAGTGATCATCAGAAATGCTGGAGTCAGAATATATTTGGCCCTTTGATGTTCTGAAATTTGTCAGGATAATAAAGTAACTCAGTAACTTCAAGAACATTCTACCCTCAGGGGTGGAAATTTTGAATTCAGTAGTCCATCCTAGATTAAATCAAACCACTTTCCAATGAGCTAATCAAAGATTTGACAATGAGCTAAAAAGACAGTACAAAATAACATTTATTTTTCTAACAACAAGGAAATGGCCTGAATTTTAATAAATCTCCCCGATTATGAATTTCTTGGAGAAAAATTAAATTTCAAAGATTAAATTCTACTTAAATTCATAAAGACAAATTCAGAAATCAAATTGCCTTCATTGGCTAAATTTCTAAAGATCTGAAGTTACAAACTCTTCAAGTTAAAGTTTAAAGGAATTAAAATTTAAAGTACAATTTCTTGTCCAAATGAATTAAAATTCAAATAAATTAAAGTACAAAATTCATTATCCTCAACCTTCCTTTCTCTGTTTTAGCCAGAAGGCTTGTGTGATGATTGTTTACCAGCCAATGCTAATACATTCTCTTGCTGGAACTGATAAAGTTACTTAAAAGTCTCAGAAAGAAGAGTCCAAAAAATTAATTATACACAGAACATTGCAACAGCTCTGGATCCACAAAATTTGGAAAATAATCTTATTCCTAGACTTTACACAGTTTCCCCAGGTGTACTTTTAAGTGTTCTCCTTAATTTCTGCCTTTGTTTTAACAGAAAAATCACACTCAACACATTAAAAAACTGAAAAGTCTCTTAAGGCTTCGGTAGTTTGTACCTGGGGGTGAGAGGTGGCTAGTGTAGACATTACCTCTACTATGAGTTCCTAAGACCTGGAACATTCTGAGACTTTTAATAGCTACAAAGGGCAGTTCTCTTCCTTACACTTTTCTTTGCCTCAACCATCTCTCATTCCTTTTCAGAAAGTTCAATTGGTACTTAAATAGATAATTTCCTTCCCTATTGTAAAAGTAGTGCTTCTGAACATTTTTTTTTTCTTTTGGCACCGGGGATTGAACTCACGACCTTGTGTTTGCCAGGCAGGCACTTAGGCCACTGAACTAGATCCCCAGCCCTTGTGTTTTTGAGACAGGGTCTCACTATGCCATTCAGGCTGGCCTTGAGCTCACTTTGTAGCCCAGGCTGGTCTCAAACTCACAACAATCCTCCTATCTCAGCCTCCCAAGTGCTGGGATTACAGGCGTGAGCCACCATGCCCGGCTGAACATTTGTTTTTCTGACAATTTCTCATAAATTTGGTCCAGTGAAGGCTCCTTTATGGTCAGAAATAGGAAAGTGTGATTTCTAGGACTGCTAATGCAACTACTTTTCCAGTAAATTTTTATTTCCATTTCTGTGAATTCAGTTTTTTTCATCCCAGAAGAATTCTTCCATCAGACCACTATCAGTCTAAGACTAGAACTTGATCTGTTATTCTCCTGCCCGACTTCCCTTTAGTTTGTTTGTTGCAATTTCTCTTGGAGCCTGAAATTCATAAATTTATTAATCAGGCTCCCTAAGGACACAAGCAATTGCAGTTGCTTCCCCACACACAGTATGAGTTTCATTTCACTTTGATCCTCAGTAATGCTTTGACTATTTCAGGAGGATCCTCTGCTTTTCATCTTGGACATTGGTCCAGTTTCCTTTTGCCACAGGAACAGGTGCCGTAATCATTAAGGGGTGATTTCTAGGAAATTCTTCCACGAATATTATTACTGTAACACAGTGTCATCAATACTCTCTCTTTCTGGGATAGCTCTATCTCCTCTCAGCAAGTTTATTCCAGAAAACAAGCCTTTCTCAACCTTGCCTTTCTTTCTTCACTAAATTTCAGTAGAAACCAGCACAATTTTCCTTTGATAAGTACAAAATATCACCCCATTTTAAAAACACATTCGAAGGAGAGTTAGAACTAGATCTCTCCCTGCTGTGATAGTTTCTCCTTCTGACCAAAGCCTAGTGATTTCATTTTTCTATTAATCTTTCAAGTCCCCCCCACCTGTTTAATTTTTTTGGTCCCTATTCTTCTGCTGGTCTCCTTTGCGTAGTAAGATTGAAGAATTTTTTCAAATGACTATGCCTTCTCCTCGATTTCCTGAACCAGGAAATGCCAGGACCAAGACTATTAAGTTACATTCATCATTTTATAGTATGGTTTCTCTGCTGTAACGAGATGACCAATCCCTCTCTAAGAGAAGCCTCTGTTCCCTTGTATTTATTTAGTATGAATATTGAATATCCTCCCATGTGTGATCTAAAACACAAGACCATGTGCTAACCTGGGAACCCTGCACGCCTACTCCATCTAGCACACTCAGGCCTGCCTAAAGTGAAAGTCTTTCCTTCCATAGCCGGTATGTAAAGTATGGTGCTCAAAAACCAATGCAAAGCTACAACAGACATGAAAAATTAAAGAAACAACACTGTCAAAAGAATAACAATAAACTTCCATTGATCAACCTCAAAGGACACAGAGATCTATGAACAGCCTAACAAAGAATTTAAAATGATTGTTTAAAAAAGAGCTCGATGCACTATTAGATGATAAAGAAAAACAATTCAATGAAGTCGGGAACACAATACCTGAACAAAATGACAGAAATCATAAAAAAGAACCAAATAAAAGCTGAAGGAATTCATAATCACTAGACCTACCTAACAAGATAAGGCTTAATGCAACTTTAATAAAACCACACTAAATAGAAATGTGAAAGCGTATATAAGCACAGAGCTCACTGGTAACGCTAAATATATGGACAAACACAGCATAATATAAAAAGAGTAAAGATGACATGTAAATGACTCCTAAGCTAATATACTAGTTAAAAGATAAGAGTTTACTAATGGTGATGCAATACAAAAACAAGCCAACTCTGACTACCTGAACATGAAAGAGGGAGAGTCGAGAGCATAGAGATTGTGAATATGATTGAAATTCAGCAGTTATCAATTTAAACTAGAAGATGTTTTATGCAAGCCTCAAGTTATTCACAAAGAAAAAGACACACAAATGATGAAGAACTAAATCAAATGCATAATTATTAAAAAATCAAATAATAAAGCAAGATGACAACAGAAGGGGACAAAATTGTAAAACAGACCAAAAAAAAAAAAAAGGCAAATGCAACTCTTTATCAGTAATTATAATTTAATTATAATGTAAATAGATTAAACTCCCCAATCAAAAGGCAGAGTGGTTACATAGGTTTAAAAAATCCAGAAATATGCTGTATAAAACATATAAAACAATTATTTGCAAACCTACAGGGAGAAACTAAAAGAAATAAAATAAGGCTTCAATATCTCAGAAAATTATAAATAGCTGACTTGGACAATATCATAGGCCAAATGGACTCAAGAGATATATACAGAACTTCTCACTCAACATCAGAAGAATTCACCTAAGCCTCAGGTACATCTGAAGCATTCTTTAGGAGAGATTCCATGTTAGGTCACAAAACAAGTTTCAGTAAATTTAAGATCAGCCACACATAGTGGTGATGCCTGTAATGCCAGCGACTGTAGTTGGGAGGCTGAAACAAGAGGATCACAAGTTTGAGACCAGCCTGGGCACCTTAGTGAGACTCTGCCTCAAAACAAAAGCCAACAAACAAACACAGACAGTTGGAAATATAGCTCAATGGCAGAGTGCTTGCCTACCATGTGAGGCTCTGTATCAGGGAAGAAAAGACCAAAACCATGCCAAGAAAAATGTATTTCAAGTATTTATTCTGAACACAGTGGGATGAAATTAGCAAGCAATAACAGTAAGAAAATGGGGAAATCCACTAGAACATGACGACTAACACCTTTTTGAGCAGTGGTTAAGTCAGAGTGAGCTGAAAGATAATTTAAAAACTATCTTAACCAAGGTGAAAATAAGAATGCAATGTACCAAATATATGGGACACAGAAAAAAAAAGTAATAAGAATAAAATACATGGTAAGAAATACCTACACTTGAAAAAAAGAAAGCTATTTTAAAAACCCTTACTTTATATATACTTTAATAAATTAGGAGAAAAAAGAATCTAAACCCAAAGTTACAAGAAGAAACTAGATCATAAAGATTAAAACCGAAATAAATCATAGACGGAATGAAAACAATTTAATAATCTTTGTAAATATGAACAAAATTCAAAAACCTTTAGTAAAGAGAAGACTCAAATAAATGCAATTAGATATAAAAGAGGAGACATTACAATGGATGTGTTAGAAATAAAAGGCATCTTAATGGACTATTATGAGCAATTATATAACAACAAATTGGATTACCTAAAAAATGGATAAATTCCTGGAAAGAAATGGCTCAGAAAACTGTATCCAGAAAAAAAATAGAAAAATTGTACAGACCTATATTGAATAAGGAAATGGAATTAGGGATCAAAACTTCTCATAAAGAAAACCCAGGAGTAGATGAGTTCACAAGAAAATTTTACTAATACTAAAAGTAATTAATGACAAGTCTTCTCAAACTCTTCCATTAAATAGAAGAGGAAATACTTCTTATTTAATTTTATAAATTGAACATAACCTCACACCAAAAACAGAAAAGAAAACAACAGGCCAATATCCCCAATGAACATGCATGCAAAAATCCTTGCTTAAATTACTAACAAACCAAATTCAACAGGGCATTTGATCATATACTGTGAACAGCTGGGATCCATCCTTAAGATGTAAGGATTGTTCAATAATGCCAAGTAATGTAATACTCCACATTAACAGGATGAAAAGAAAGAAAAATACATGATCATCTCAATAACATAAAAAAAGCATTTGACAAAATTGAAAAGACACTCATGATATGAAAAATCTCCAAATACTCACTGAAGGAATTTACTTGAACAGATGAAAATCTTTATACAAAGAGGTCACAGCAAACATGACAGACAATGGAGAAAAAACTGAAACATTTTCCTCTATGATCAGGAGCAAAGCGGTGTACTAATTAACAGGGAAAAGGAATTGAGACTGCAAAAAAATTGAAACAATGTCTATTTGCAGATGAAACAATCATATATGTAGAAAATCCTAAAGATTCCAGCAAAAAAGAACCTGCTAGAACTAATAAATAAATGCAGTAAGGTAGCAGGACAGAAAAGCACATACAAAATCAGCTGTGATTTTATTTACAACAAATAATCCAAAAAGGAAATTAAGAAAACAATCCCATTTGCAGTAGTGAAAACAAGAACAAATGCAGAGTAAACTCAAGAAAAGAGTTGAAAGACTGGCACACTGATGAAAATTTTAAAAATCATAAATCAATGAAAATACATCCCAAGAGCCGGGGATATAGCTCAGCAGTACAAGTATCTGCCTGGCAAGTGCAAGGTCCTGAGTTCCATTCCCAATACAAAAAAAAAAAAGAAAGAAAGAAAGAAAGAAAGAAAGAAAGAAAGAAAGAAAGAGAAAGAGAAAATACATCCCAAATTTACAAATTGAAAGAAGCAATGTTAAAATATCTGTATTACCCAGTGAAATAGATATTCAATGCAATCCCTATAAAATGACAATATTATTCTTTATCTAAATAGCAAAAAGCAATATTAAAATTAATTTAGAACCACAAAAGACACCAACTAGAAATAGTACTGGGCCTTCCAGTGGAGCCTGCTCCTACAAATCTTACAGTGTGGAGGGACAGTGAAGGATGTACGCTTCCTGCAAGTAGCTAGCTCTCTAGAGGAAGAGTGGCAGGTAGAAGCTGGCTGACTACACAGCTCCTGCTCAGTTCTTTCTCTTCACGTTCCGTGGGGCAGCGTTAGGGCAGGGAGAGGAGCAAGAGGGTTCTGCTAATGGAGCTTCCTTCGAGTGGAAATGCGTTCTTCCATTCCTGCGGAATATTCTCCCTGTTTAGAACTTACTCATCATTTGATTACTGACAAAAGAAAGGCAATGTGTGTATGGAGATTAGGAAAAAAAGAAGAAAAGGACAAACTTAGTGCCCCTGGCACATGAAAAGAAGTCACCTATGGTGTCCAATTTAACTCCCCAGGGGGCTCCCGCCGGATGGTGTGGGGCTAAACTCTCTGAGTGCTAAGGCTATGCATTAGCATAGTCTGGTCCTCGCTTGGTGACGGGAGAAGGGTGATCTGCAGAGAGACAGCAGGTGTTGTTCGGGTCTGGCATTCTTCCTATCACTTTCTCTGTCACCAAATTTAAAATAAATTACATGCATTTGACAGTCAATTAGAGGTTGGAATTACTAGTTTAAGGAAATAATTGTCATTATTCTTTAGAGAAGAGAAAGAAAAGACATGAACATGCCCTGAGCCAACATGTTTCAAAGGTAATATTGCTTTCTAAGACTTGTCCTTTATTTCTTGCAATAAAACTGCAACATGTGCACTGTTGGCTTAATTTTACAAATGGGTAAATGTACTCAGAGATGTTGAGATAGTTGGTAAGAACAGCACCAAAATTGAACGGAGATTAATATTGTTTGACTACAAAAACCTCTATTTGTAGACCATTTTACACCTTAAATAAAATTAAATGAGTATTGTATGAAATGTTTACTATAAATATTTTTCTAAAATGGATTAATTATAAAGGAAAGTATCTTTTCCTTTCTCTGTCTTCAAAATTCAATCTCAGAATCCTATTGCACAAAGTGGTTTCCATGTGCAAGACTCTGAGCATAATACACTATGTGATTACATTCAGCTTCCAAAAATAAACATGTCCTTCAAGTGAATCATATAGAAAAGTTTTCAGTCTTTTACATGAGCAAAGATTCTGAAGCTCATAAATGACATCTCCAAAATTCTTAATATTTCTAGACAACCAATATGTTAGTTAGTATGGCTCATCTGTAGCTGTGCTACTTTACATTACCATCAACGATGGGCAATCAATATAAGATCCTCTCTGAAAATATTTAATATGTTCAAAATCACTCAAGATTTAAAGGCACTGTATGATTTATATTTTTCCAGCAATGGAAAATAAAGTTGAATTTTTAAAGTAGCATACCTATCTGTGACTAAATAATAAAGTTTAAGTGAATTAACTTTCTTTTTAAACAGAAAAGTTGCTATTAATGTACATTCTCAGAAAAGACCCTAGAAGGCAAATTAATGAGGCCAAGGCCTGGAGGTGGGGAGACCCTGGAAAAAGGCTTTTTAAAAATACAATAATAGTCAGACTCAAGTTCAAAAGTATAAGGTAAAGGCACTCTAACCCAGTGGAGATTAAAAAAGGAAATATCTCATTCAGAGCTTTAGTCTCCATTTTCTTTCTCTGACATAGAAACAAGAAATCACCCAAGTATCAAAAATGCAAGTGGTAGCAGATTAAGACTGAGCTCAAGCATCTTCTCTTTCAAAATCCTTTTCTGACTGTGCAAGTTGAGCCCACTTCCCAGCCTCCTTCTAAAATATGTGCATCTGCAATACCTGAGAGACAGTCTGAGACTATTAAGGCCCTATGCACACTACATTGTATCTAACACTGAAGTACTTCCCGCATCCTGTGAAGCTGACATAAGTGCTAACTTTTTGGAGCACTTGCTTATTAATAGTCACAATCAGAACATTGTTTGTTTGTTTGTTTGTTTGTTTTGAAATAGAGTCTGGCTATACAATTCAGGCTGGACTTGAACTCATTGTGTAGCCTAAACTGGTCTCAAACTCCTCCTGCCTCAGCCTCTTAAGTGCTGGGATTATAGGTGTCCATCACCATGCCCAGCCAGAACATTTTGTACCCATGTAATTGTCACAAACATTTTTACTGGGTGGTCAGGATTATCTACATTTCACCAATAGGGAAAAATGGCTATATAACTTGCCTGCCTATGGTCACATACTGTGTAAATAATAAAACTAGAATTTAAACCTTGGGCAGATTATTCAAAGCATCATGAAATTATCACTAAGATAGAGTGACAATGGAATGTTGTGGGGATAAATATTTGTTTATTTAACTCAGGGGTTGATTTTACACATTTTGGAGTCAATACGTTTTGAAGCATCAAAATGGTTCACAGTCCCCTTAAAAAGCATATAGTCCTTTTGTTCTGTTCCCATAGTACCTAGTAAGCCAAACAACACTGCTTCCTTGATCACATGGTGTCATTCTTACTTACCTGGCTCCCTTTCTAAAGAGGTCACTCCGTAGTCCTAGAAGTGAACAAACACTTACATAGAGAAGCATTTAATAAGAGTTTAACAGAGTTGGTCTGAAGAGCAGAAGTAGTAGCAAGAAGAACTTTAACTGAGTCACTTGCTCAGGACAATGGTGCAATTTACCTATGAGATGTGGTATTTGCAGGAGGGAAATAGACAATTAGCTAATCATGTGATCATAGGGGAAAAAATGGGATACTGAGGAACTGGCAGGGAACCATGCTCCAAAATCAGACTACAAATGTAATGGAACAAGATACCACGCCTATCCTGCATGCTGAATAACTACTATGAAGACAACCATACTCAATCTAGTAACTATTTTAACTGTCCTACTAACCTGTTTTGTAACTCTGTTTTATTGTTTTTTTATTTTTTTCACCTTAAAATAAAAAAAATGTAATGGAAGGTCATAATTATTATTTTCCTAAACAACTTGAAAAAAAAGAAATAGATAATCCCCCCCAAAAAAAGAAATAGATAATCCTGAAGTATTACCAACAGGCAGATAATTATAATCAAAATCCTTCAAAGAGTCTTGTCTCTAACATTTTACTGGCACATGCTATGAAATTTGTATTAATTATAAAAATTACTAAAATTTTATTTATGGTTGTAGTATAGCAATTACACATATTTCACCAAGTTCACAACCTTTTATATATTACTTGTAGTAGGCTGGTGTTGTTTCATTTATTTGAAGGCTCATCCTATATCTTTTGAATTCGAAAGGTAACTGTTGGAAATAATTTGGTTATTTTGATAGTGGAGCCAAAAAGAGCCAGTAATGAAACCAATTCAGAGATAACTTATTAAGCTTTTACTATGTCTTTATCATTGACATGGAAGTAGGAAAATACAAATCTATCTCAAAAAGAGAAAGTATGTGTGTATGCCACTCAATAAAATGACTAAAATAACACACCATTACTACTTGTATAAGTGATATAAAAATAAGTGTCATAATGGAATAAATGTCAATGTAGATTGAAATTATCAAGGAACAATAGGAACACTTGAGAGTTTTAAAGCATGTGAATATGAGTTTAAAACCAAAACCCCCTGAATTCACATCAATACCTGCCACTTATTTCCATCGTGTTTTAGGGAAGTTATTTAATATATTGCGTCTCAAGTTCTTAACTCATTAAATATAAATAACAAATGATAATAAATAATACCTACTCATTAAATTGTGGTAAAGATTCTAAAGTGACACTTATTTCAAAGTACACAATATAGGATCAGGCTCATCTTTACTCATCTATCTCAATAACGATGTCTAGGAAAGAGTACGTGTCATAATCATTGGTGTAACCAAATCTTTGGAGTAGTAGAACAGCTACTGCCTGAGTTAAGGTGTGGGTATCAGCAAAGAGCAAAAAAGGGAGCAAAGATGGCAACAGAATAAGCAGAGATAAGGAAATGATGGGTGGAGGTTGTTTGTTTGAGACAGGATCTCACTATATGGTTCACACTGCCCTTGAACTCATTATATAGCCCAGGCTGGACTCCAACT